>JAQGAO010002061.1:0-21165 GCA_034697705.1 Ommatoiulus sabulosus | reverse complement strand
TGAAAAACTAAAAAATGCTCAGAAATATGCGCTTGACTTTTCGGACACACCTAAAATTGGTAAGTTTCCAGATATAACTTGCCTCGTGTATGACCAGCTTTATAAGCATGTTTGCGCTCTTTTAAACATACTTGTATTCGTATTTTTCGATAATAGCCGCTTAATATTTGTGCTACGATTGTCTAACGGAAGATTTTTTTATATTCATTTACAGGCTTTCTAAATATCGGAGTCGTTGAAACGCGGGGAAATTATGGATTATTAGATCAAGTAGCTGCGTTGCATTGGATAGAGGAAAACATTAAAGAGTTTGGTGGCGATCCTAGTAACGTCACGATATTTGGCCATGACCACGGAGCCGCTTGTGTTAACTTTCTAATGATTGCTCCAGTGGCGAAAGGTAAGTACCCAGTTTGCTTTAATTTACGCTATTGTATCGAGTCGGGTTGTTATTTCATTTACGTGATTAGTACCGTACGAGTGCACCTTGCGTAATACGAGGATATAAATTAGTGTAAATGGTTAGGAAACTTAGAACTAGCTGCCATAAACTGTTATCTCGAAGGTGAAATGGTGGATCAATTTCATCCTTCTCAAATGATCGGCTAGTATATATGATCTGTAAAAGCAGATATAATTCGTCAACCCATTGAGTGCGTCGTTGCTCACAGAATGTCTTTACGACCATAAAATGCTTAGATTGCAATATATCATCGAAAGTGGTCGTATCCTGAGTTCTAGAAATGAACATCGTATTTGGGACTTGTCACGGATGCCTGTTCAATAAAATATGTCGACACCTTAGGTACAATAACTTATTTTGTGGTGAATTGATGTACAATAATTCTTCTAATCAAGATCGATAT
Organism: Ommatoiulus sabulosus; assembly: GCA_034697705.1. Taxonomy (NCBI): domain Eukaryota; kingdom Metazoa; phylum Arthropoda; class Diplopoda; order Julida; family Julidae; genus Ommatoiulus; species Ommatoiulus sabulosus. The sequence goes on along the minus strand of JAQGAO010002061.1, from coordinate 20,299 downwards.
GGACATTCCAAAGACCATCGAACATCATATACTGTACATGTACAACGAATGCTGCAAAAAAGCTTCTCGGTTTAATAACTTTGGACTCCTATACAGGACACATAATTCTACCGGATATTATTTTGTTTTCTTCTAAGCTTCAACATCCTCGACTCTTGAGTTATACGAGGAATTTTCATTACGTTTCCGCAATCATTAAAAAAAAGCTGTATGGATTTTACTGAAATTTGTTTAAGAAATACACGTAAACGTTATTTAATTTTTTTAAAAAAAGTGGCATTTTGTACGATGCATTTTTCTCATCGTTCTGGCAGCGAGTGTATGCTTCGCTGAAAAAACTATTAAGCTGAAGCATTTCTGACAGACATTGGCCTTCCACTTCTCTGAGCATCTTTCACACTTGTCTGTTCATGGTATTTCTGAAATTTTCAATCCACTCATAGACCGAACGTTTGAACATTAATTGGACCTTAAACATTTCACACATTTCTTCTCCTGATAATCCTGCAACTAAAAACAACGCTGCTGAGCCACTATTTTTCCAAGTTTAAGCACGTTACTTTTTAATATTAAAATATATTCGGGAATGATGGAAGAATTGCTCCAACAAATTTCATGAAAATTCAAATAGCCACTTTAAAAAAAAATAATTTGCGGAAACTTAATGAACACTCCTCGAAATGTTTGACTGTTTTTTTTAACCATCAGTATAATCAGATTAAATTCGGACCCGTATATAAAAAATATTACAAATATACAAGAAATTGGCTACAGTAACTCAGAATGGTCATATGATATTGACAGACACTCCATGCTTAGGTGGGTCCAGATATTTTTATATAGAGAACCATGTTTATCCTTATCAAGTACTCGTTTATTTGAATATTTTAAGGTATGGTTCTAGTATAAAAAGCGAGTATGGTCTTATCGAGTTACTGAACAATTTCATATTTTGATGTTTTTGCAACCATATAAGAAATGCGTGACTATATGCTGTACGTGTGAAAGTATACAGCCCTAGTAAGAACAACTGCTTTTGATATAGAAACAATTGGTTTTGTAATTTAAGTTGATAATTGAGTTTAAAAGGGAAATGGTGGCTGTTTACGGATCTACGCTATAATGGCTTCTAGAAAAGAGGAATTATCGTTCGTCGTAAGTAATTTAATTCATTGTTGTTTGGAAACTTGTCGAATGAATAATACCTTTGAAATAGTGCTGCAGTCTTTTCACACGTATAGAGTAGAAGGAAACTGCGCCCGATTATCTTTTCATTTCGGAGTCATATCCCATAGCTGCTCTCTTTGAAAAGCTCGTCGTATCTTCGTGTTTTGTGCCGAAATCTTAAACGTCGTCGACAGGCTTTTCTAAAGGATTACCTCCTGAATAAACCCTTTATTTATGCAATCATGCGTTTTTGTAAAGTACGAACGGCGCTCAGTGTCGTCGCTAACAGTAATTTGCCATTGTTAGACACGAATTTGATTTTCTTTCATAATTATGATCGGCGGGGAGTGCGAAATAGCGCGTGTAGGTTCATGAATATAAAAGCAGCGCCACCGACGTTATATCGTACATAGCTTATTCCTTTTTTTTAAGTAAGCATCTCCTCTTCACGTTTTATATGAATCGCACTTTTGAGTGCAGATTGATCATCTCTGCCATTATATAGAAGATTTTGAATTGCGAGTGGTTTTAACTCATCCATCTTTTATCTTCTCTTCCTCTTCGTTTCGCTTTTTTTCATCTACTTCACTAATGCGATTTTTCATTGTTCTGATTACGGTGAACATTTTTTTTTTCATTCTCTTCTCTTCGTGATTTTGTTATATCGAAGCTCGCAGCTATGTTGGTATTGTGTTCGGTAGCCCGCAGCTTTCTTTTTTTGTAAATCATGTGGTATGTTGCTTACGAATATCTTAATTTAAGGCAAAATATTTGACGCGTATCTATGAAAAAGTAATCTATCCACACGCAGCAGGCGGCGTTTACCTCGTGAAGTAACTCACGTACAGTAGTATTAAAATATTAATTGCGAATTCATCTTGTGAATTCACCAAATTTTTGAATGAGTTCAGTAAGATTTATTTGTTTACCATTTTCAATTATTTAAAATGAACGCGCCCAAATAAGATTCATTTTTTTCTCGACTCGACTCGAAGCTCAATGCATCAAATTGACTGAAATGTCCTTATACGTATAGGTTAAAAATGTAGGCATCATTTTGATACTAACGAAATACAGCGTTAAGACGAATCTAAAGCGACGTCAAAATTTGTTCGTTTGAACCATAACCGTGTGAAAGAATTCTTTTTATCATCAAAAGTCGGACAAAACATGGCTTCAACAATAAGAACTAAAGTTTCATCTCGCATACTGCGTATGAATGTGAAGGTACTACAACTTTTATCGGGAAATTCGCCGTTATAACGTACTTTTTTCATATTGATCAGTTTGTTTTAACGCAACGTATAGCGCGGGAGCTCGAAATTTCATTCGTTTTAGCCGAACATTTGTTATATCCGAATTCGGAATTGGTCTTAAACGTAAAAATTAACATAACTCGTCCATGGACGAAAAGGCAACTTAAAGAAGTTTCACTGTATGAAATGTCGATTTAGGATGATTCTTTATGGAAGATTTTTGTGTGCTTAGTATTACACAATATAAATCTTTAAATATAAAGAAGTTAAGATGTGGGGTGTGTGGCTTAGTAACTGCGAAAAGGTTTTTTCATAAAGCGTCTTTACGACAAATTACTGAAGTGATATGGGGGCGCTGCGGTCACGTTCCTATTTCCCAATATGGTCGCTTGATGATAGGCTGCACAATTTACGGTAAGCGTTTTTCGTTGGTTTTTCAGTCTACATGTAGTTTTTAACGGAAAAAATGTAAACCACATTTCAAATATGGCTGCTTTCACGCATTTATGACAAGATTGACTTAGCAATAGAACGTTATATCCCACCCCCGACCTTAAAAGTGACACTCGTTCATTAGGCCTACTTACGAAGTAAAATTAATTAAACGTGCCACAAGGTATCGACAACCCGGGAAAAACCGGGTTGTACAGCTAGTACTGAATAATGTGCAGCCCAAATACGGCGCTCGCAAAACACGACACAATTTTCCGTTTTCTGCGCATTATCTAAAATTTACGATAAAACCAATTATCATCTATCCTGCAAGATTGAGTGACCTTTTAAAATTGATCAGGATTAGTGTCAAGCTTTGAAAAACAAGCGTGCACCGTGTAATCATTAACTTTTGGCAGGCACGTCTTCCGTTCTAATGAGGGATGCTGTTCTTTCAACATCCCAGAATTGCACGGTAAAAATAAGCACGGCGTGGAATGAAGCAGTTTAGGGGGGACGAGTTGTCTGGGTTCGGGCTCGATATTCTTAATAGGCTAATTAAAAATAGCAGCTTTGTTATGTTTTACGAAAGATTCGCCGTCGGTTTATGGGTCTGTCTTTTTTTTTTTAGAATAATGCTATAAACCCAAATGGCTCAGCTGCGCATTCTTAGTTGGGTTTTTTTTTTGGGTTTTCGTACACATGCCTTAAGTATCATGCATGGCAGGAGATTAGTGATGGTTTCCCTTTCCATTAATTTTCTCCTATTGATCGTGTTGGTAAAGATGCCAAAAGGTTTTTTTTCCTAATCATTCCCCTTATATCCCGAACCGTTCATTGGTTCTACCGTGCACCCATTCCTCAGCAGTTGCCGTGATTTTCCTCTTCTATTTTAATCTCCTTTTCCTACGTCATTCTTTTGTGCCAGACATTTAGCATGATAAATGTATCCGGGCGCGCATTTTTTCTCTCCCATTCTTTAAATTTTTCGTTAAATTCAAGGATTTCGTCGATTGACTGAGGTCTTTTTTGATGGATAAGCCGAGCTGGGGGTTGCTTGAGAGGAGCGCCGTGCCAATTGCTTCGTTCCTAGACGATATAGGCTGCTTTTAGATCGATAAACTAATTTGACTTCGGCTCGCTACCAAAAAGCAGAATTTTAATCATTTGTTACGTGGTAAATTGTCGGGACGATCATTTATGTTCCTTAATTAAAAAGTCGTTAAATTCTGATATCTTGTCTTTTTGGAAGTCAGCTTTTAACTCGGATGGTAATTATGAGGAGCGAGTGTGTGCGAAATGGTTCCTCCTATTATAACTGACAGCTACACCGTAGACTATAGCGCACTGAGTTCGTAGTAGAAATTTGCGGACTTCTTTTGGGTTCTAATTAAAAATGTATATGCGTGACACTCGTCAGCGAACAATGGGATCTTGCTGGATAAGCTGACTCTATTAAAGTGAAACAAAAATGGAACAAATTATATTTTGTCAGTTAATTAATTTAAGTTGTTTTTTGTTGTTGAATTTTTCATGAAATAATAAAGCGAAACTAATGTACAGTGTGCGTACCTTATTCAAAAATAAGGTCGATTTATAAGCTGTATAGAACGTTATCAAAATAAATTTGGCAATAGATGTCTTTCCTTGGCTTCGATTTCTCCGATTATGATTGGAAATTAATTAATTCTTGAGCGAGGAAGTCGCTGATCAGAGATAAAGCAGATCCTCTGTTCTCTGCCTAATACTAATGAAGAACAGTTCTTTTGGTAGTAACTATGTGAGCTTATTGCGCCACGTAGTAATATTAATATTATAGTACATGTAATTAATTTTGATACTCATCATTTTGCATATATCGTACTGTGTATAGAACTTACAATTATGAAAAATATATCTAAACCAGAAGCTGAAAATCAGTATTCTATCATACCGTTATATATGTTTTTGAATAGTACGAACGTTTAAATTCTATTCGGTGGGACGATAAAAGCAAAATTACGATAAAAATAGAGAAGCCAAGCAATTTTTTAATTAGCTATAGAAGCTCGTTTGCAACCTACATGTATTAAGTCCTGAAAAGGAAAAAAACGAAATATCAACGCAAACAACGTCAATGCACTCCGTGTAAAAGCAAATGTAATTAAAATGATTCCAACGTTATTTTCCAGTCCTCCTATAGCTTGATTTACAATTTGGGGGCCATTCAAAAAGGACCTCCTCGTGTAGGGGTGGGGAGGGATACTCCAGTCCTGGAAAACCTGGAAAAGTCAAGAGAACTTAAAAACTTGCAAATTTTCCCAGTACAAATTTGTAAAATTTTATTTTTATCGAGCAAAAACTTGCAAAATTTTGAACTTTTCCCTAGGTCATCTTTACAAATTTTTCCACGTTTTCTCGAGGACAATTAAATTTGCAAAATGTTTCAAGTTTTCCCTAGGACAAATTTGTAACATTTTCCACGTTTTCCCAAGTACAAATCTTCAACATTTTCAACTGCTTCGAGTACAGATTTTATGATTTTCAACAGTTTCCGAGAAGAAATTTGCAAAACTTCCAACAGATTCTGAGGAAAAATTGGAAAATTTCTCAACGTTTTCAGAGTACAAAATTTACGTTTTCCGAGTACAAATTCGCAAAACTTTCAAAATTGTCCGAATACAATTTTTTTTAAGTTTCTGATGTTCGAATAGGAATCCAGATTGACCGGACACAATGTGGACAGGGGGTAGGGGTCCGGAGTCCAATTTTGGAATTTTGGGAAGATTTTGAGGAAGCTTCCTTTTTGAATGGCCCCTTACGAATCTTTTCAGCCAATAAACGATCCGTTTTAAATATTCTCCGATATTCCTATCCAGCTGGCAAAATTCACTTATCCTCGAGTAATTTCAATTTTTCCAGCGAGTCTCACTCTCACTCCGACGAGCTATTTTATAGCTACTGTCCTGGCGAGGCGAGTGCCCCCTGCGAGGAGTAAGATTTTTATGGAGACTGGGGAAGTTTTTAACGGTCGTCGCCAGTGTCGCCAGACGGCCCTGGATTAGGCACGATTCTGAAATCGTGCGGTATCATTGTCGGCGTGCAGTTGAAACTTGAAAGTGCGTCTCGGTAGACCTACTTGGGCGTTGATATCCCCATCGAGCCCTTATCACGCTGTTTTAGGGAAAAAAGGGTCGATTAAAATCTCTATTATTTTCAATTTCTGAACTTTTACTGCCGATTCAATATACGTTGAAGCATGTAGAAGCACTCGGAATTAAAGCGCAATGAGCTTTATTGCGCAGCCGGGGAATGCGCCACTCGTCGTTGATGGCGCTTATAAACAAACGCCTAGATGCATTTTCGATTTCTAAAAGGGGAGATGTTGAACGTACAGGAAGGGGTTGCATTTTAAAGCCGAGCCTGGAGAATTAGATGTAGGCCAGAGCCGAAATTTCTCTATTAGACCGAGGCCACGTTAAATGGGGTTAGCGACGTACATTTATGCGAATAGCGATAATATGTAATGTCATTGTGAGGGAATGTCTTTGTTACTGTTACTATAGGAGCGAATAAAACTAGTCGCGCGAAATGGATGTGGGCCCGTGTTGAATGAGACTAACATTTACGATTCTATCTGCAGCTATGCTTTTGCATCGAGAAATGAAGAATGGGGGGAAATGGAAGGCTGCAAGAGGAAACATTGAACGGGAGTGGCCTGGCTAGCTCCTAAATGAAAATTCTACGTGCATGCGCTTCGACACTTTAATTTTGAATTTAAATGTAGTTATAGGGGCAGGGGTAATTGATGTTAAGCGAGTTTTTAAACGATGTTCGAGTCCCTTTAGAAATGTTACATTTTGGGAAAACTCGTTGATAATCTATATACTGTATATATGAAAAGATGTATGTTTGTATGTATGTGGCCTAGTGGGCGAAAAGCTTTTCCATGCTGTGGTCATGATTCGTTCATTAGGCTTACTTTTGGGGATCTCGCTTCGTTTGCTTTACCTTTGCGAATCACTATCGGTAAGTACAGCCCGGGAAAAGCCGGGTTTTACGACTAGTGAAATATATTACGGTGAAAGCCTATGAATTCGATCAAGCTTAATCGGCTTAACCATTTTATTTGGTAAAAACAGTCAGTTCGTTTTGACGTTAGGTATAGGGCGAATGCTCGGCAACTCGAAAATTTGTAATATCCTAATGTGGAATTGCATGGTCTTGAGCGAAGAAATTAACGTTATAACATTCAACCATACCCTATAAAGGACGGGGTCCGGAAATGAGTTCGTAGTATCAGAAATTCGTATTGCAAATACATTTCCACCGAGATACCGTACCTAAATAATTTTCTATTAATTCCCGTACTATAGAGAATGGACCATCTTTAAAGTGGACTCAGAGCAATGGCAGGGTACCCCCAGGCCTGGAAAACCTGGAAAAGATTGGGAACTTAGAAATGTCTGGAGAAGTTTAGGGAAGAATGGCTTATTTTGAAAAAGTCAGGGAAATTCAATGTAGCAATGTTCTTGCGATCCAAAATTAATGTTTCTACATTAACCTCAGGGCTCAGGCTCAGGGCTCATGGCTCAGGCCCATTTTCTGAGTGTAAATTTGCAAAATTTTCCATGTATTCCGAGTAGAAATTTGCAAAATTTTCCATGTATTCGGAGTAGAAATTTGAAAAATTTCCCATATTTACCGAGTAGAAATTTGAAAAATTTCCCATGTTTTCGAGTAGAAATTTGAAAAATTTCCCATGTTTTCCGAGTAATTTAAAAAATTTTCCACGTTTTTTGAGTGCACATTTGCAAAATGTTTCACGTTTCTGAGTACAAAATGGAAAAATGATGTACCACTATATTTATATTTAAAAATAAAATATGAGTATAGGACCTCCAAGACAAGCACATTATTATCAGAACTACAAGTATAGCTTAATACGCGCAGTTTTGTGAAATCGAATCTCCATCTCAGAACTCTGTAGATTGCTCCCCTCCTTTATGACTTTATCTCACGGATTTTCATCGCACGTATGCAAATATTCCGCAGTACTACACATGTTGGGAATCGTGAACTTGATAATAAAAATTGGATTTATGCTTTTCGGTTGAGTTGGATATTGAATGGAACTGGAGATAAAACGAAAATGTTAAAAAAAAATGACAAACGTTGACGTCCTTGTCTCTCCATTACCAGATTCTTAATACTTTCAACGATCGGTAAGGGGTGTATGCCAAGATAAAATTCTCCGAAATCCAAAGTCAAAACACTCTATTGGACGTTTCTTACGTGTATTTACTTGTTCGATAAAATTCTTTAAAGCGTGGAAATCATAGGAAATTGAATTCTAATCAAATATCTTTCATGGTGGTGTTGTGCTCCTAATTGCATTTCGTACTTATTCGAGGTTTTCTTGATAAATCCATTTCTGAATTCCTGTTTTGGAAACTACGGCGTAAATTACATGTACTGTGTCGGTTATTATGCATTTACAGGATACTCGTGGCCTTCAACTATATTTTCAATTGACTCGCACACATACAGTGTACGTCCATATTTTATCATAAATACATACAGTGTATATATATATATTTTTTAATTTTTGCGTTCTGCAACCTCGCAATAGTTTATCGGAGGAACTTCATACGCATCACGTGTCATCATAGTTCCGTGACAAGACGTGCGTGTCACTGCAACTGCTTATTCGCAGCGCGGAGTTTGCGTTGTACAGAAAATGCAAACATTCATCGGAATACGAAAATCATGCAAATAGAGGATAGCTTATGGGAGAAATTTACGAATTAACAGTAAGCTACACTTTGACAGCGTATTGGTGTGGAAGAGACCTTCGGATGCGCACGTTTTATCGTCTCGGCACCGGTATTGCCACGTGTTCACCGCCCATTTATGCAGCATGTTTACAATTGTGAGGAATATCGTGCCCTAGACGCATATAGAAGACGCGTTACTTTGGAATGGGTTAATAATGTCGAGGAACTGGAAGGGGAGTCCACGAAGTAAGTTACTTCGCTTCGCTCCTTATCATGCTAAGTAAATACTTTACTTGACACTATAAAGCTACATCCACTAGTGAGAAAACATATAGAGGAACATCTTGCTGCTAATAGTTCCCACTAGTTTTCTTTGAAACAGACTTATGTAAAAAGAAATGTTTGTGTTTCCAGAAACAAGTGACAACAATAGCAACTAGAAGCTCTCCTGTGTTTTCTCCAGTGCGCACACACTGGTGTGAAAGTGAAAATTTCAAATGAAAATGTGCCAAATCTGTGTGGAAAACTTTAAAAAAGCTTAAAAATTAGTTCGATAACGGTACAAATTCTGGTAAATTAAGCCAGATACTGTACACTGTACTTGCAATGTAAATGTTTTTCACATTCTTATTTCATAACGCCACGCTGCCATCTTTGACGTGAAGTTGGAAGACTGGTTGATAAGTATGCATCTCCTAACGTAACGAACAACTTAAATGCAGTTACCTTGTTTTCCCGAAAATACGACTGGGTCTTATATTGATTTTTACTCTAAAAAAACGCATTTGGGCTTATTTTAAGAGAATGTCTTATTTTCCATATTCAACAACCTCTATTTATTCTATTCAAAATATTATTTACCGTTAAATCAAGAGTTAATTAAAGACTTGCGAGACAGGAGTGGCAGCCAAAATGACCGGGTTAAAAATGTTGGTCCACACAACAGCGACGAAAAATTGCAGGTACCAAAATTTAAAAAAAACGTTTCTTCCAAAGGCGCCCGAAAAACCCAACTGGGGCTTATTTTTGGGGTAGGGCTTATATTCCAAAAATCTTTAAAAATCATATTAGGGCTTATTGTTTGGATAGGTCGTACTTTCGGAGAAACACGGTACGCGTAATGTAATAGAATTTGACATCGTACGATGACCTATTCTGTAGTCTCCGTGGAGTTTAGGGGCTATGTTATTTTTCTCGCAAATTGAGCGTTCATGTTAAGAGCTGCGTGTACATTTTAATGCGGTGTTGGAAACAAAACTTTTGATATGGCCCCTCGCACGGAAAATGGCACGCACGGAGATACTGCTTTACTGTCGGTGGCTTCCAGTAATCAGCACGAGTAATCTCCAGTTTACATGTAATCAGTTTAAGTACGAGGAAGTATAAGAGAATAATTTATCGGAAAACCAATGAGGATGCAATAAAATCAAGGGAAAAAAATCAATGGTTTCTGGGGCCGGGTTGAGTTTTATGTATGCTTTTGAGATAAGCCAACCCCCAGCAGCATTTTATACGTTAGGCACTATGTCGTAAAATATGTGAAATGCGCTAAAACGAAGAAAATATGCGTCGTGCATCGACACTTGGATGCGGACCATATGCTGCGAAATGGGGGCTGCTCCTTCTCATTTTACTTCAAGGAGAAATGTATTTTCCTAAAATTTAACTCATCATTTTTTAATGCTAGATAAGCATGCTCTGCCTTTGTTTACCCTTATCTAATGTGAACTATTATATGGATTAAATATCTTCGTGCGCAGTATAATTTTTTTATAACAATGACTCTGAAAAGGCTCGGAGAATTGCTTTTTTTGTTTATATTATATTAATGCGGACTAATATTATCCTTTGAAAAATGCCTCTGAGCTCTAGAAAAAAAAAACGCTAGAAGATTTCACCGGCAGACTGCGCTTAAGGAAAAATAAGAAACGTCTGTATAAATGTTTCTCCGGTTTCGGTTTTTTATTCATCCCGAAGCGACTGCTATAAAATCGATCTACTTGTAAACATAAGCAAAAAATATCGTTTGAAATTTCGTGTTTTTGTTTTATAAATTGTTCTTGGTTTTTAAAAAAATCTCAAGAAGAAACGGATAAGTTTACAATGTTGTCTTTCAGATTTGGCTCCAAATTTCTCCTTTACGTCGATTTTACACAAAGAATGAACAATATTATACACGTAGACTCAACTAAAATACATGTTATTTTTCATTTTTATCGATCTGTTAACGTTTATATTCAGCCTTCTATAAATACATAAACTTGATATTTTTAATTTGGGAGCACGTTTTCTACTGTATTTCGATTTTAAAATGTCAAGAATGCTTTTTAACATTTTGAAGACAGTCTTTGCGTTTATACGAATTGGTGTCTATAATGAGAATGGAATCGTCCGAAAACATATCCGGTTCCGAATTGAGTGGTCAACTTATTGCAATAACTTAAAAGCAGCAAAAAATAATTGTAATCTCTATTTGAAAAACAAGCTATTTATACTTTATAAATGCCACGGCCCGTTTCCATGGCTACAGCAATGATGAAGCAAATAGTAACTTGTTCAGGTTTTTGCTCTGCTGATTTCTATCTAAATAAGTGAATTTCTATACGCGTATAAGGAAAGATGCATTTTTCTGTTGAAAACTTTCGTTTTCCATACTGCAATTTCAATCACTCGTTGTTTCCTTTATTTCTGCCAATAACGATCGGTTCCGCAGAAAGTCCCTGACTGAGCAACGACTAATTACGAATTCATTAAGTCGAAATCATTTCTGCGCTCGAATTCAATTTTCAAACCTAGCTAGATGATACGCAACATGTAAACATTTATGAATGATCTTAATGTTCTTCCGAATATTTTTCAAATGGATTTTTCTTCCAGTGTAAATTACCACGTTATAATTACGCCCATTTAGCACATTACAAGGTCTTTGCTTAATGAGAAATGCACTGGAAGAATATTCCATTAACGAGTGGGTCATTAAGAGCTTCTAAAAGATGGAAAAATGTGTAAGGGCCGATACGAGCGTGTTGTTCTCTAAATATCCGCAGTAATTATGCTGCCCTAATTCCGAATTTGGGAGTGAAATTATTACCCCGAATTTAACGAGGTTTCACTGAATTCACCGTTGGTCACAGCCTTAACGAAATATCATTTTTTATGGAAAATGATAAAGCAGACGTTTTGTAAAGCAAATGAGAAAGAACAACACCGAGATACTGTATAACTGGAATAAATTCCAATTTCGTTGTTTCTCTGGATTTCTTTATTGATGGCACTGCATCGGATTAAAATCTACACATCATGAAACCTGCAGTGCCATCTCTGTGATAAAGTAAATACCATAGAGGAAAGGAGAGGTAGAGAGAAAAATCGAGGTAATTAATATTACCTAGAATCCATCCTTACTTTGTTATTCCCGTTATTCAATCTTGCTAGCTTCTGTATAAACTAGCTTCCAAATTCAATGACATTGAAAATACACACTAATAAACCTGAAATAAACACCAATTTTGATGCTAACAAACTTAGGTCAGCTTTTTTTTTGGAAACTCACTATTTCTAAAGAATAGGAAGATTATACACGTATTGTATGGTCTATGGCCTAGAGTCAGCTGCTGATTTAAGCTTGGCCAATGTTGCGTATCCCAGTGTCTTAAAACCCCACTCCAAACCAATGGAGTCCTCTAACAACAAACTCCTAGAGCTGATGGACTAGCCTGTCTGAATTCCTAACATTGCCGACCATTAGAGTTTTCCGGTAAATTCTTTACGGGGTAGTTTAGCATTGCTTTCCAAAGCGAATCATGGAGTTGATCGGTGCAACTGGTCATCCGGTCGATTCTTCGAACGCTTTCGTCTGATTCTTTTCGTTTATTTTCTCTTCAGGTTTGTTTCACCGTGCAATTTTAATGAGTGGCTCCGCTTTGGCCCATTGGGCGTTTGTGGACGACCCTAAGAAATACGCCACGCAGCTGGCTTCAGCCTTAGACTGTCCTTCGGTGGAGAACCAGGACATCGCCATGAAGTGTCTCCGGTCCAGAACGTTGGAGGAAATCTTGAACGTGGATTTAAACGTGCCCGAGTACCTGACGGCGTTCGGGCCGTCGGTGGATAACGTCGTCATCAAGGAGAAACCCGAGAAGGCCATGCAGGGGTTGGACGAATCGCGCCTCGGCTACGACCTCATGTTCGGAGTGACCCTCGCCGAAGGGATCTTCCCCTTCAGCAACGAGGAGTTCATGCAGGGCTTCGGGCCGGACAAGAAGAGTCGCGTGATTCGGACGTACGTGCGCAACATTTACCAGTACCACATGAACGAAATCTACTCCGTGCTCAACAACGAGTACACCGATTGGATGAAGCCGTCGCAACATCCGATCAACATCCGCGATTCCACCATGGAACTTCTCGGCGATGCTCAATTCGTGGCCCCTTTGGTCAGGGCCGGTGATTTACACTCCACTGGATTTATTAACACTTATTTCTACGTCTTCGAACATCAGATCGCGCACGAGGATTTGCCCGGCCGTTTGGGATGCTTTCACGGCGAGGATGTGCCCTATGTGTTCGGTGCGCCCCTGGTGGACGAGCTCTCCTATTTTCGTAGCAATTACACGCGCGTGGAGCGCGGCATAGCGGAAACCGTCATGCGCTTCTGGACGAATTTCGCTAAAACAGGGTAAGACACGCTTTGTTTTTTATCCGATTGTAGTAACATCTTAGGGTGCTTCTTTTTTTACGTTATCTTTTCTATGGTGTATATTGTATGAAATCTTAAAATTGGGGGGGGGAGGTGTTTTAATTGTTACGCGCTTATTTATTAAGAAAAGTGTTAATTTGGACTAATGGTTTGAAAATCGCAGCATATTGCACCTCTCTTCTGGAAATATAACGTAGCCTACCACTAACAATCTTTAACATGCTCATTGCTCACGTTTCATTAATTGACTGCCCTAGCATGTCGATAAAATCTTGAAAGAAATTCGGACAATTTCAATAAAATCTTGACCGAGACAACGAAATAAACGTAATGATGACCACCTATACTACATTGGAACCTCATTAAGATGAACTCGCTTTTCTGATAGTAATTTCGGATTATTTCTGATAATACGAGCTCATTTCCAATCCCCATTATTGGGCATGGACGAATAACGTTGATTTCTTCATTTAAGACGAATTCATAATTAGGATATTGCAATTTTCGCCTAAAACGAATGCATACGTTAAAACGAACTTTTGACGATATACAGTACATGTAAAAAGGTAAGTTAAAATGGAAATTCCCCGATCAAAGTTGCAGCAGCTTACAATTCGTATACTGTACGTGTGGTAGGGTTTCAACCAAACTTCGATGAAACTATAGTTCTTATTATGGAAGTCATATTTTTTTTCTGATTTCTGATAATACGAACTACGGCGTAAACGAACAAATTTTGACGCCCCTCGAGATTCGTCTTAACGAGGTTCGACTGTTTAGTATTCGCTTTTAAAGAATTAATACAGCAATAATTAGTGCAAATGATCGTAATCGGGTTGACCATCGGGTTGACCGTTAGCTGACGACCAGCTAACTGGTCGTCAGCTAGTGTGGAATCCGAAAAGGTGAATTGAAAACTATTTTAAATTCTAGAAATGCATAATTATTGAAAAAGTTATTTCCAATTTTGCAGCATTAGCCTAGCTTTTGTCTTTATTGAAACGTGTTAATGTCGATATCGCCACAATATATATACAGCGTAGGGGCCAATTCATGAAGTCAGCGTATCTGGTATATGCTTATTGCTTCGGTAAATTATGTATTGATCAACTTTATAATTGCCACGAAAGCTGCATCTGCTCAACTTTCCAAATGGAAGAAGGTATCTTAACAGAGTGAACTCAAAGGCAACCCACAACATCGTCTTGCCATTACCTAAACCAGCATATGCGTGCGGTTCTTCTTTTTTTTTGTGATCTTGTAGCCTTAATTTGAAAGACTTCCATGTGGTAGGGAGCTGTTTTGATAATTACAAGAGCCTCAATCTGCTATTAAGCAATATACATGTACATGTACTGTAGAAAGAACATATGTAGTAAACAACTCACCCAATTACAAAACGCTTTTAGCCATATCTTTGAAGTCGCCCAACCAACCCTGGAACGCTATATACAGTATAGGGAACGGTTCCTTAATTAGATAATTTCCCTCCCTCATTATACATGTAGAAGCCAAAAAAAGTAAGAACCACTGAAGAAACCTTGTTAGATATATTGCTCAAGGGGTACTTTTTCATCATAGTTCAGTTTTCGGATTAAGCTATTGCGCTATTGAATCAATAGAAGTAAGAGGGAACAGTATCTCCTATCTTCTAAAGCCATACTTTCTTGGGAAACACGTGCAACGCCTTTACGATAAACCAATGTGTCTACGTTTTTTGTTCAACTTCCCGCCTTCAGAGCAAATATTTGATCATTATCCCCCTTCTTAGAGCAAATATTTCATCAGTGCCCACCACACAAAATCAGTCAAAAACAAAAAAAGTAGTTTTAAAAACTGTTAAAATTGAAGCATTTATTTCTATTCAAAAATATATTGATACAAAAGTATCAATCTGCGTATATGTTTTCAGTGTAAATTCTTTCGAGTTCGGGATACACTGCGATAAACCATCGAAGAATTAACATAAGTATGAAACCTACTTATACTGTAAGCAAAAAACTTAGTGGATGTGTTGTCGAATGTGTTGGGCTGAAATTGCTCCGAAATAACAGCTAGGAAAGGCAACCACGTATTTGTACAAAGAAAACAAAATACTGTAATAAATAAAAATACAATTGTACGTGGTACTTCAATTCAATTCTTTACCCTGCAGTCAATACATAGTACCATTTGGCAGGGGGGAATGGGGATCATTATACAAATTAAGTCAGACTAAGCAGTCTGGTTATGATGGACCCCAACATCACAATTTAGTTATATTTCCCGTGTTTGGGACTTTAACAAGGAGGATGGGATGAGAAAGGAAGACGGTCATGGCCGACTTAATATAAGAACTACCTCGGCATTCGCCTGGAGGAATTGTGGGAAACAATGAAAAACCACAATCGAGGATAGCCGACCCAAGAATCGAACCTGGGTCTATCGAATGCAAGAGGAGAATGCTAACCTCTAAGCCACCTTGCTCGTTGCTACTTCTGGTTGACTTAGTCATTGAATTAGAGGAAATAATAGAAGTGTTACAAATTGTACAATTCTTGGCGATGATGCTGTTGTTGCACTTATACTGGTGTGGGCTTTGACACGTATAGTAAATGCAGTTCTGCAGGAGCTTCAATTTCCTTAACGATTCGTTTCCGAAAATGTATCCTGCACGTATCAGCAAACTCGATACACCTGATGATCAACGAAGCGTAACTCTACTGCCCATGGCAGGGGCAGAAATAGGATTCTCGTCGTTCGTCGAATATAAGCAGTATACGAGGGAACCACAAATATTTACCTATGTATAAAGGCTTTCTAAGCTGCATTTTCGAATTCACAACTTTAATGCCGAGTGCTTTGCGTGAGCAAACTTTCCAACCGATAGACGAAGGATAGGGATAGTGTTTAGTGTTTGTCAATGGCACAGGGCATAATTTCAGTTCTTGGATCCCTTTTGAGCGTGAAGGTCATGTTTAAACGTACTTAGGTGCATGTTATCGATATACTTAGACTCAGCTAAATTTATCATCCAGCGGTATACACGTACGAGATAAATGTCTCGAATAACGTTTAAGTCACTTCCCTTCTTCTAAAAATCTATGTTCCTGCAGTATTTTTCAATCCCAGTTACGTTAGGGTTGATCATTCCTCTCAATTAATATGCAAACAATGTTACTTTACTGTGTGAAAAAACGAATGTCTACTTGACTGATGGGTTTAGTCTGCAGATATCACTTTGATTGTAGTTGAAACAAATAGCATCATTCTGTGACCTTGACTAATTAATTCTTAATTATTGTTGATCATTCGTACAAACGATAGTGGTTAGTTCCGACGTTAATGCTTCAATGCTGCGCCATTTATGATATGCATCGATCTGCTCCGTATTCTGGCTTGAAAATAAATGTCAAAAATATGTGGATTTACATCAAATGTATCGATTTGTTTCTCCGATTGTTAAAAACCACCATGGTGCAGACCTTCCATACATCAATTCATGTATCGGTTTCCTTAAAATAGGGTTGGTTTGCGGCTACACATTTGTCATATCACGTGTGCGAGGAAACAACACTGAATCTTAATGTGTTGTGTAACACATCGATTTTATCCACCAACATGTAAGATGCATCGCATTAAGATTACTATGTTTACGGCGTAAATAGAATTTTTTAGAACTTTTAAACCACCTCAAATTACCATTCTAGCACAAATGATGTAAAAAATATGACGCTTAGTTCGAAACGTTGTTGCTAAAATGGCATTTCGTTCGCAAAATGCCGCGTGTTGATATTCGTCTTGTTGTTATTTAACAGTGATCCGAATGACTCGATTCGTCCAGGAAGTCCTGATGCCAGCAGAAGTAAAAATCGTTTAGGAGTAGCAAAGCCCACTTGGCCACAATATGAAACCGTTCATCAAAAGTACCTTGGTATAGGTAAGCGTGGTTTTTTGTCTTATTTTCAGCAGAGCCACGGTGCAAGAATGTCTCAGTGTGGTGCATATACATGTGTATATTGCACATCCGGTGAATGCGCTGGTTGCTCAAGCGCCGCAGAATGGGTTTCTGCCACCGAGATCCTTTAATTAAATTTCAGCAACACTAGTTTTAGTTTGGATAAAACATCGCTAAATGGCGCCAGCTTTTAACTCGCGCATAGGCAAGGGAAAGTTTTCGCACCAACTCCACCAGCGCCCAAATGATTGTGAGAAACCAATTCTGTAGAACCCATTTCTGTAATTGCCTGTTAAAATGCTTGCTTACGAGAGTACGCTGCTGAAATGGCTTAATTGGCTGTCTCGTTGATGCTGCAGCGCGTTCCTCTCAGCAGGCGCCCCCCATTCTCCCCCCCCCTCTTCCACCCCCACACGTAAACAACAACATCCAATTAACGAGCAGGAAATCAAGCAGCATCAATGAAACGAAAAATGAATGCCAGTTGGCGGTTTTGGTAAACGAATTTATGTTAAATTAAAGTTGGTGAGAATGGCCTAGTCGCGACGTTGGGCCTCTCGCTGCTGCATCTGGAAAAGCTCGTGGGAAAAATGCATTCATCGATTTCGTTTATATAACTAGAGGAAGTGAAATTCATTTAGCAAATAAAATCGATAGATAGCTAGCTTTAAATGCAGTTTCGTAAACTGGAGAGATCGTCGCGGACTAATATGATTTCCACGCACAATGGAGAGTATCGAGTATATCTACTGTAATTTCTTTAGTGAAAATAATGTCACGAAACTGACACTAGACCATTTCGAAATTATACAACTGATACGTACTCTGCGAGTATATAGGAAGATGGAGACAGGTGACGCCAGGTACTGTATAGGCAATTCTATTGTTTCTCTAGAGAATTAAAATCGAAAAGATTTCTAACGCGCTCTCGTTTCTGAGAATCGTTTGCACAATTGTGCGCATGCGCCGCATTTGAAAATGTTAGGTCCCTGCCATTTAAAGTCGTTTCTTCGGTCTGTTTTGTCATTTACCCTAATGACCAGAACACGTTTTTTTGGCGTAAGCAAAATGTTAACAAATGACAGAATTAATTTACAATTTGGACTGATCTGGATCTTACCATACGTTTTAATTATTAGAAAGTTGATTATGACGGTATATCCCGAAAATTTAATCCTATGAAGCAGAACTAAAACATTCCGTTAAGTTCCACTTACGATAGACCACACTGTTTTTGGAAATCGATCATTCCGAAACAAAAAATCGAATTGTAAATTCTGGGGAAAAAAACCACGAAAATAAGGTACACCGAAAGCGTGAATTTAAAACCCGTGCGGATCACTTTTCTCTATACGATCAAACAATCTGTCGAAATGGATTTATGCTTTTAAAACATGGAAGATATTTCCATGATTGGGAAATGAACCGTTGACGAAGTTTTACCATTGTTCACTTTTCTTCACAAATCACGTTCAGATACGAGCTCGTTTAATAACAGATCTTGCCTGCAAGTATATACCATAGGGCGATGACAGAAAACGTAGATGGCGCTGGTGATTCGCATTGAGTTATCCAGAAAATGCAGAAATATCGATTATCCAGAACATTGATTATTTTAATACACTGTGTTGATGCGGTATACACTATAAATCTTAAACGGTTAATTTATTCGGGCCATCTAAAAAGAAATGACCCTATCATGAGCGTTGTTTAAAATAATTAAAATATAATCTTGCTTTAAGAAATGCATATGTCGTATACTTTCCAAGGTGGATTATGAGCCCAAATTATTTTATAGGCTACAATCCCCAAAGTGCCATGGCAGTTGGCACTGCTGCATCGTTATGGAAAACGTATACAGTCAAACGTAGGGTACCAAGCTATAACAGCTGTAACTTAAAATATCGAAAATTTGAAATGCAGGGTCGAGCACTGAAAGAAAAATGGCTGACGCCTCGTTACAGTAAGTGAATGTACATTATCTTAATGTTACCATTATGCATATGGCTAATGATAACAAAGCGTACACATTTTACCGTACTCTGACATTGAAAAATATCAGTATCAATATTCAGACCAATGCAATTGTCGAGAATCTGCGCACGAATCATTTTCGTCATTTTAGAAAGTTTTAGCCACTTCCTGACTTTAGTTGTATTTCATAACGAAAGGATATCATCTTTATAGCTTTTCTTTTAAATGTATATATTTTATTAATTGCACGTTTAGAAATCCATATACGGTTAGGCACCAGTAACTGCGTCAAATTATTTAATAAGATCGTAAGAGCAAATGACCATAAATGAATGTTAAACAGTTCGATGTAGGCCTACACATAGCTTTGGAACATTCTTGCACCGTAGCGTGGCACATTCCTCGCCACAGGAGTACATTCATTTTGACTTGTTTTATTCTTTTTCGTCCCAACAGCCGGGCGCCCTAAGATCCGCCACCACTTTCGTGCCCACAAGATGTCGGTGTGGCTCAAACTGATCCCGGACATCCACCGGTCGGGCGGCACTGCGGCCACCGTGCTGCACCACGTCTTGGACAATCACGAGGACCCCTCCACTTTCGAGGGGATCCTCCGTCCCCTCACCTTCGCGCCCCCCAGTCCCTCGTCCACGCCGGCAACTCCGCCGCCGCCCAACAGCAATAGCAGCACGTTATCGAGCCAGAGAGCGACGACGGAGCCCTCGGAGGTGGGGCCGGGCTCCTCGTCCGGTCCGCCGCCCTTACCCACGACACCCAGCTCGGTGGAGCTGAAGAACGGCACGAACCCTTTACACGTGAAGGCCGAACAACAGGGCAACTATTCCACCGCCCTGAGCGTGACCATCGCTGTGGGCTGTTCGTTGCTCATCCTCAACGTGCTCATCTTCGCGGGCGTCTACTACCAGCGGGACAAAAACCGGGTGCAGGCCCGGGTGAACGACCGGCCCATGGCCAAGAAGGAGAACGATGACGGTCAGATCGTCGGCCTGGGCCTGCACACCATCCGCGCGATATCAGAGGGGGGGGGGGGGGGGGGGGGGGGGGGGGGGGGGGGGGG
>JAQGAO010002060.1:0-21174 GCA_034697705.1 Ommatoiulus sabulosus | reverse complement strand
TAGAAATTCGAGTTTGAGAAGTTGCGTGCCATTACATTATAGTGCAGACCAACCATATAATTTTTTTTCTTCCACTTTTAGAGATTTTCGAGATATAGAAGTTTGAGTTAGAGAAGTTTCACTGTAATTTACAGTGCAACTTATTTCTAGAAATAAATTGTACTCGTAACGAAATAATCGGTAATTTCCCCTATGCCAAATGAATAAATCAACGGAAATACATGCAGCAACGCATTATCAATAATGATATGCTAATTAACTAGGCATTTCTTTCGTACCAAACTGATGAATTACGATCTATAGGCAGCTTCATGAGGCATCGAACTGTGTTTATTCGAGCATCATATTTATAGGTTAAATACAACAAATGACACGTCGCAGACGCACATAATGTATGCTGCGTGCACTATATACTGTATAATACCTTCCCACAAAATGTGATTTGTGTCAAACTGTTTATTATTACATGAGGGCAACTCTTTGCGTATATTTCTTCAATGAACAATAATTCATGCTTTAGTAGACACGATTGCGTTTTGCGACCAAAAAAAAAATGTGATTTTCCCCGACTATCCCTCCGCAGACTTCTCATCATTCACACGTATGCTCCGATTTTCCTTTTTTTCCGCCGTAAATTGAACGAGCGCGACCATAAAGGCAGTTGAACCTTAAAAGAGGAATAGGGTACAAAACCCTAGAATACTTAGTCGTTTAAGTATCTGATGCACAAGTCTATATAAATTTGAGATATCCAATTGAAAAAGCTTAAAGTTGATCAATTCAGCGAACGCGAGTAGTTTAAAATTTCAACAGACGACTGACTCGAATCTTGATTGCCAATGCACCACAAAACGGATTACTGCGCAAGCAGTTTCTTTCCGTAATAATACTGAGTAATAACGGGTAGAAGTCTCCGAGAAAAATTCCTCCATTCAAGTCCACTTCAATGAGAGAAATCGTGCGCTGATGCGAGAACAAGGACTAAAAACTAAACTAGGACAATAACCACTTTTTCCTTTCTTAATTGCATTTGTCATGCACCGATGTGCCACCGAATACATCAAAATGAACATATTCTCCAAAGTCTTACTCGCGGAAGCTAATGCACAAATTAATGATGCAAGATGCGAGGAAGATTACTCTTTCGGTAAAATGGAGAGGGACAAAGCGTTGTGTCAAAAACATCAGCCTAGTTTTTAGCGTCGAACAAAGGAGTTCAAGATGGAACTGCCTAGCATACAGCACGCCCGTTCCAATCTCAATGGAGATCAAATTTCAAACTGAAGTTTTGAGATTTCAGAAAAAAACAACCAAAGATTGATAATGTCAATTAGCCATAAAGAGCTACGAACAAGGAGCAATTTTTCTTATAAGCTATCATTTACGCTAACAATGCAGACAGATCAAAATGGATTTCCGGGTATAAACTCCACATTCTGCTCGGTGCTACAGCCGCAATTGAAGAATATTTTTCAGAGAAACTTGACGACACCATGCATGCCGTATCCAAACTGTGAATATCAAAATAAATTCTTTTATAAATTCAGATCGACTCGATATGACTTAAAACTGTCTCGTGCATGTCTTCCCCAAATTCTATAGCCAGCTTAAAATGACCGCTGAATCAAAATAGACACATCTCTTCGGTGTATTTCGGGCATTAGTTCAATACAAATTAAACGGATATTTAGATAAGATTTCAGCTTCGTATAAATGTTGACATCATTAATCAAACGAAAGCAGCCCTGAATTATGGCGACGGTGTAATTTCGTCGACAGCATGCTGCAGCGATACGCGGATGGATATTTATCCAAAAATCCCGCACCATCCACGCAAACTAAGCATAATTGATTCCTTTTTGTTAAATATTCATTTTTCATAAAAGAATCAGTTCATTTTCACGTTGGACGGCAGCCAACTGTTTTACGTATAAATGTATATAATTTATTTAAAAACGGCTCCCCGTACAATACGCCGCGCGCGTGGGCCTACCGTAAAATAGTTCTCAGCTTATAACAGAGGTTTTATTTCATCTAATGTAGATAAATAGCGGCAATAAAATTTCCCGGCTTATACAAAATAGGTAAATATTTGCCAAACTCCTACGCCCAAGAAAAAAAAAACGCTTTACTTTAACGAGCTAAATATAAAGCGTGAGGAGATGCGTAAGAAGATCAAAATAAAATAAATGACATCCAAAATATGCAAATGCTCGCCGGCATTCGTAAGCCTCGCGCACTTAGCGGAAAACTCTTTCGGCACTAGACACTGCTAAGGGGGAAATGCGGGGAATGCGAATGAAAAGTGTTTTTCGAGCAGTTTTACCAGGGGCAAAGCTGCGAAGACGCACTTTCGAGGCTCGAGGAAAAATTTTCTATTTCGACAAATTTATGTTTCTCCTCGTTTACTTGGCGCTATCTTCCGCGCCGCATGCGGGGAGCGAACGGAGGAAAAGATCATTGGGACCTATAAATATCTAATGAACACATGACTAGGGGACGGAAATCCCATTCATTATGCAAATTTATCAAATGAATATTGCCGTTATTGAGGCATGCTATGGCGCAGATAAGGTGAACTAGCTAAATTTTATCATTAATTATCAAAGTGTATGAGCTTAACGGCACGCACTCGCCTGACTTATTATCCCCAAGATCATGACTTCGCGGAATTAGGGAACCAGAATGCAGCCACTGCAGCGAACCGAATTTTAAACGCTCGCCGATAAAAATTGGCCGCGAACATACATACACACACGGTCCTATACAGGATTTTAATTTCCTCACGTAATTCCGAGCAAAGACAGGCAATTAGCATTAAATAGAAGCATTTATTTCTGTTTCATCCCAAATACGAATTTTAAACGCTTTCGATATGCGTTCAGCAAATATGGATAAAGAGGATCTACGAGCACCTATCGAATTCAGGAATTCACTGTAAAGATTAATTTGTTATATAAACTACACCGCATTGAATATCCCCGGTGTGAGCGTGTAGACAATCTGACGAATTTGACAGGGTGCTAGCACAAAGAATGCATATTGCAGGAATAAGAATGCAGTATGCTTTTTAAATGAGGGCGCACACAAAGAAAACTTAGTCGAACCAGGCTGAGCTTGCAAGAAGCGCTTAAAAGCTTTCAAGAATGTTTTTCACACAGATCACCATTGGTCAAAAGCGCAGCCATCGATTGCATGCCGCCTATGTACCATAAAAACGTATCCTCCACTCATAATGAGATGCTAATGCGCACGTGGAAGGTTTTACGCAGAATGTTTCACCTAGCATAACGCAGGCAGTGGCGTCACCAAGCACACTGACCATAACGCTGATATCAGCAATCATTGTGCGCCCCAAGCTAGAAACAAGAAGCTGAAAACAAGCGCTGTATTGTAAGAAGCATGTCGAAGGTAAGCATTCTTTGTGCTCGCATATTTCATGAAAAACATCATCCATTGCATCTGCATGCTTTGCAAATTCAAGCTTCTGTTCAAAATGCTCATCAGTTTAACGTGCAATTTATACACGTTGGTCAGATAATGGCGTATCGCAATCTACGTCTAACCGAAAATTTATCCCAAGGAAAGATAAACCTGTAAAACTAAGAAATAACAGTACGATATATTTAAAAATTGAATCTAGAAGTACAATAGCGATATTAATAATTCATCGAATTATCCAAAGAAAATATTTAGCCAATATTTCTATTTTAATGCAAGGTTTAACTGAACGCAGTTTAATTGTTTCATAACAAACTGGTTAAAATAATATGCGTACTTTTCCCATAACGTAAGAATCTTGCCAAATAAAAAATTAAAAATTAATACACGGCAATAAGCGCGAGGAATGTACATCTATAGTCCATTCGAGCCCAATAGCGAAATAATATATCCAAAAAGGTAACAATACTAAAATGAAATCATCCGCATTCAGCCTAAAGACGATTAACGATGAGCTTTTTTTCCGCCCTAGAAAACTGCACCACTCCGCAACGAAAGAAGAAGCTGAAGCAAAGGATGCGTGCATTATAGTTTGTTGTGGGAAATTGGCTTCTAAAAATAATAAAAACATCATAAAGAGGCTTCTCATTCCAAGATCCCTCTTACGACTTTTTCCCCCAAATAAAACTGCCTTTGTTTCATTCAGCTCATGCAGACTCAGATGGACCAGGTGGATTTCAAAATCGTTATACATGTACTGGTAAAATGAAATGTGCACGTACACCCGGAAATACAACCATGGTTAAGATGTCAGTAAATTATAAACATTCCTATAAAAAACATCCCGGTGGCGTTTGCGTTTAAATTAACGTCCCCGATAATAGACTCCTCGAAGCAATATGTATAGCACCGTGTTAACGAAATGATGTTAAAAGAATACAACGTGTAATTAAAACGAAACCATTTAAAGCGTGTCAACTTCGGAGGAAAAAATTCCCGGCAAGATTAAATTACAGGAAATTAAAAGATAACTCCTCGTAATTTCATAAAAATCTTATCTCATATTTGACATTTCTTTTGCATCACGTGAGTCGCTGCGTGTATTCACTTTTTTAAATAATGCAACTAATTGCTCTTTATTTACACAAACGGTTTTCATGAATACTGAAAAGTGAACACCACCCGGGCTTGATAATGGGCAATCACTGCGAGCTTCGACGTAGTGCGCAACAACCTCATTACGGATTTCCAGGCGATAACCGTTTTCAAAAGACACCTACGATCGAGTCCCGATATATAATTTTTTTAAAAAAAAAACTAATTGAAGGGCATATAATTTGCAAACAAAACTTCTAAATGAGAGCGTCGTGTCGTTCGCCAGGGATTCCCAGGATGGACTTGTTTGCTATTACATGGAACTGAAATTGAATGATAGCACTCTAATAGCATCTCCCCCACTGTATTCATAACGCTTAAAATTCAATTAAGTGGTAAAAAAAGAGAAAAGTGGATTTTCCGACGCAACAACGCATCCGAAAATATCTAGCCGAGCAATCTTCTATACCTTCCGAGGTATTAATCTTTGAAATTTCATCCACCTTTCAGTTGTTGGCACGCTTTCGTGCATCCATCTCTGTGAGAGTCTGCAATCTGCGAGCATATTTCAATCAAAGCTAATTCAATCAAACGCTTTAAATGTTACTCGGTGGCTGCCATTCGAAAAAGGTTTCGAGTTACGAATGCAAACCCTCATTTGGAAACTCCCGAGTTAAATTTAGAATAAAATCTATTAATTCCCTCTCTCTCTCTCTCTCTCTCCTCAAAGTGAATCACCGCGGAGAGTAGGGTGTACATTAAGGTCTAAGTAAAAGAAAACCTTTTTTTATTTAATTGTGAAAGGCATCCACATTTCTGAGAATTAATAGCATAGGCCTAATCGCGGATGCAATTCAATCGATAAAGCAGTAAAACTGCATGCTCAATTTTGCGACCAAAAGAGGACGATGAAAATTATCTAAGACAAAAATGTGTCCAAGTCAGAAAATACGCAATATTCACTAAATTTGTAGTTTCCATAATGTCAGAGATTAGAAAACAATATTGTATACATTTTCATTATGAGGTACAGTTGTACTGTACATGTGGCAATGAAGGTGAGTCTATAGATGCTCAATTGCAAAGGAAAAAACATGTTCAGTATTTTCTCTGTGCATTAAAGCAAATGCTTAAAATCCCAATAAACACGTCGAATCTTCAATAGCACATTAGAATTTATTTCATATTTCATGCTATTCAATTTATCAGTGTGGGAAATTTATCATAACTGGAAATTGTACTTTGAGCTCATGCCTAATATAGTTCAGGCTCAAATTAATACTGTAAGGTTATAAAGTTCTCATTTCCATGATGCATGTATCTTTAGCACCCGATTATTCGTAGAATTCATTGGGCATAATTAACAGACTATGCCACGTAAACATAAAACAGCTTTTGATAAATTTTCCTAAACACAATGACTGCATAGCTTTGTAATACGGAATATAGATAATTACTAAAATTCAGGAATAATGGAGAAACGATTTGACCAAACCTAAGTTGATGATAAAGACGTCACAAATTGTAGATAATAGCAACGCCGCAAATTGTTCATGAACCAAAAAAAAATACAGGAAGGTTTTTTTACCAAATCCATTACAATTTGTCTTATTATAGATCGTGTTCAATGGCCTTTATAAAACGAACGGAAAATCTAGTATACGATCTAACCCGAACTTGTCAAATAACCCACGTCTGAATGATGCCATATAGTGTATGGTACGAAGCATATATACACAGTGTCACCGCATGCAAACTTAAATCACTTAGGCTTTCCACAATCCTTAATAAAACCCATCTATTCGGTCTCAAATATCAATTTATTATCGACAGACTCACTCCAAACCAACTTGGATACGGATTTAATTTCAAAGGAGAGAAATCCACTTAGCTTTGACACGGCCTTTTTTATATGTCGTCGTCATTGGTGCGAGTCCCCGTATATATAAAATAATTCCTCTCTTCCGATATAGTTAAATCTAATTACGGCCCAATAAATATAAAGTTAATTTTCCGAATGCCTATACTCGTGGCACCTTGCCACAAACGCCATTAAAAGATAGGAATCGACGACTATAATGGCGAACTAGGGAGCTCAACGGCAATCATTTCTAAGTTGCAGATTATGCGTGCAGGCGCTTGTATCCAAGTTTCGATGAAATTGACTGGGAGAGAGATGGATAATATGTTCTTGGAAAAAAATACAATATCGCACCGTGACATTTAAGAGCAAAGTATAGGCACCAAATTGCAAAGCGCATGCGCCGCGAATAGATGGCGCCACCAATTCGCGACAATTTAGTAAAAATGAAAAAATAGCTGTCATTGCGGACTTTTTGTCGAAGTAGATGATAATGGATACGAACAATATGACCAAATTACCACGCTCCCTTCAGCTTTATGTAAAATCGATTAATATTGAAATACGACGATTTTTAAACTATCCTGGTTGCGTAGCAGCTCCTATTTCGAATTTCTTCCGCGAAAACCCTTAGAAATCGTATACGAAATTTTTTTTCATGAGCTGTTATAATTCTGCTTGAATTACAAAATCCATCTGTATGTGAAACATTAAACGGAACTTTTCTGAAATTGCTTTACGAGCAATAACCTGACATTCACTTAAGAAAATGCAGAAATGTCTTCTTAATTCAAAACGGACGAAAATTTCACGAAATAAATAAGAAATCTGGCTTGAAAATGCAATCAAAATATAACTGCGCATGACTACATCTTGATAAAATAATTTATCAACATGCGGTAACATACATATATACATAACAAATATGTAACAAACATGTATATATAACAAACATACATCGCATATATCCTTCTCTTCCAACATTGCGGGTTATTAAATGCAAACCGAAGCAATAAAAGAATTGCTATTCAAATTCCTGTTCCTTCTATAAGATACGTATATACATGTAGTTCTAAAATGTGTCATTGGATAATAAATTCACCGGTTGTAACTGTCGTTATTCGAATTGTGAATAGTTATTCACAAATCGAAGCATTTTCACGAAATTTTGCGTCACTCCTTTTAACGTGCACAAAATACACCATAAATGACGCTGATAAGTTAAGAGGTCTTTATGTGAGTTTAGCATTAAATTTCGCCACTAAAACTACAATTTTTAATCCTTTGTGAAGAAAATCAACAACATTCAAACGCATTAGTTGACGTGACGCGTCGTGCATTATGCATTAAGCGGTCATCTGTCAACGTGCTTGTTATTCAACAGAGGGGCAACTTTTTTGGTAAACATTTTTGGAAACAAACAAAAAAAAAGCTCACGGACGCGCTTCAATCGTGCTTAGTTTCCCAGAGTTTTGAACACAATGGCGTCGCCGTGACAGACTTCGCCTATATTCAAACACTGAATGCGGCGCAGGAAATGCGTGCCGAAGTAACAAAGTGCACGAGGGTAAAACCCCAATACTCTGGGTTGGGTTATCTAAAAAGAGCCGTTTTAATGGGCACATGCATCGCAACAATAATATAGATTTATCTACATGACTTTCAGAGAGGCATGTCGAGCGAAAGTGGCATTACATACGGTCATGCAACGTTATGTATATTTCATTAAGTTAATCTATAATGTATGGGCAGTCATTAGTTCGGCCGCCCTAAGCATGCACGATCTGGCCACCGATCAACGGCTATAGGGAAATAAGGTTTTTCACCGGAAAAATAATCACCGGCTCAGTTTCACGTATCACGTGTTATCTTTATAAGCATCGTTAAAGCGATGAAGCAGCCCACGTATTAGCGGATTTTTTTTTATTTTTAGCGATTTAAAGACCTTTAGAAATGTTGTTCATCGGATAATCGCAGAAATCCCCATTCGCGAGCCGCAGCAGCCATGCACACCGTACGTGTTGTGCCCATCGCCTATATTCCAGCCGTAGAACGACGACGTGCCGCTCTATCGTGAATTGATTTAACTACGCGCATACAGGCCTTCTAATAAAAAAGCAACAAAAGACCGGATCAATTTTCTCATTAAGCTTCATAAATGCTGTACTAAAGCGAACCATTATTGAAAAATTAAAACATAACTGGTACGCTGCATGAATAATATGGATGGAGGAAACGTGGAAGCGTGAATGCTTAATGGCAAACCTGCAGGTCGATAGTGTACGCTAGTGCACACCGCACTTTTTTTGTACTCCATTATTAAATTCTGAGCCCAATTCGTACACCATTGGCATTTAGCGAGTGCACCTGTAGCCGAGCTTGTATTTGCGTTTCAAATTAAAACGCTTAATTGAGTCTAGAAAAAAAAAAGCTAATGGGGCCGTTAGGACGTTGTTGCATTTTTCTTCTACAGACATTAACACCTTCGTATTTCTGGAGGAGTCGAACTAACGATGTTAAATATTAGTATACACCGGTCGGGCATTTAGTGCTATTTGCACGTCAAATTACTACAGTGTATATACCGCACAATTATATCATTATTGCAATTAATACTGTTTTTGTTGTTTCGGGGAATACGGCTATTTTGCCTCATAAAAAACATACAACTTGGATTTTTGTTGACTCCCAATCTACTTCTACGCTGCCATTAGTAAAAGCTAATTAGGCCATTTCTAAGCAGGATTTTCGTAAAATATGTTCACGTAATCCTATCGGTTATTCGATCAATGGCAATGTGAAAATAGGAGCTTATATTTCCGCAATGCGAAGAGTGACAGAAAGTACACGAAATACTGTACAGTATGTACAAATGCAAGCACGAGAGTAATTAAAATTGCTCAATAAACGAGCAATCCGTTAGGAGAATGCCGTAAATTCCCTTTAATACCTTCAAAACGTGAATTAACATTAAACTTGGACAATACCCAACTGATTCGCTAAATCAAAGCCTTCGGATCTAATTGACAGTGGAAATGTTTCGTAGAATTTCATGTCACCAATTAGATTTCGGTGAATTATCCACGTTTATATAATTAACATTAAGGCAATGAGCGAACAATGAAACCTTCGCGTAAGTTCGAATTAAAAATCGAGATTATGTTTATATGCATGTACATGCAGCTAAGAATATTTATGGTTATTAGTATCCAAGTATTGCCGTTAACGATACATATTGCCACTGACGTACTGAAAATTTACAGCGTATGTTTCCTATATACGAGGATAAATGGCAACAAACAAAAAAACTGAAATCCAGACTAATAAATACGTACTGTCACGTAATGCGCACAAATTAAGAATGCACCCGAGCATTAATTCGTACTAACTTTTGGTACCGTATACCCCCAACATTGAGTCAAAATAGTGGTTAATGGAAAAACCTACAAAAAAACATGGCTGTTAGGATGGAACAGTCATCACCCTGTAATCAATCAATGAGACGACCATCTTGATGAAAGCGAGCATTATACCTAAAGAATCTTTTATAGAAAACGAGTCACCTGATAAAGGAACAACAGAAACGGGATATACCCACGCCCTCACGAATAGATCGTGACGAAAATCTTGAGTTATCGTCATCGAGCCCATTATGAGTCGAGACAAAAAAGGACGCGCAATATGTCAAGGGAAAAAACTTCCAATTGTTGTTGTTTTTGGTGAAAAAAAGACACTCCGCCCAAGCCAAATTAATACGCTTTTTAGAAGCAAATGTCATACATTTGCGAGCAGTTGGACTATACGTGGGTGGAATTTCATCGTAACCCGAACCAACTTCAGCACGCACTTCTCAAACATTTTTAAAAAAAGTTGAGGTACGCGTCCGCCGCATACTGGCGCATGCAGCGCACGCCAGTCCGCGCCACATTAGACCATTTTATAATTAAGAATGACACTGGAAAACAGCACGAAAATAATAAAGCGTAGGTGTTTCCTTATAAATTTTAGATGAAAAATGGGTTAGGTGGGAGTGCCACGGCTCAAACGCCGAGTAAAGTACCGTGACTGCGTGAAAAATGTTTCCAAGATTCCTCCAGCAGATAGCGGCAGTGGCCAACATAACGCTAATTGCCAACATTAATATCGGCCACTGGGATTTGCCAAAATTTGCATCGCAAAAAACGGCGCCGGCGGCGGGGGAGTGCAGTCCCAATTCGAGTGGAAAAGTATCGTCGTGACATTGCAAAGTCAAGTTCTCCATCGTTGCCCACGAGTTAATTGGCACTGAACGAGCAATATCGAGTATGGCATCTGAGTACATTTCCTGTCCAAAGACACTCGGCAATTGACGAATACGAGTGCGTCGACACAATTATTTCACCCGACCTCTAAACGCCAGTGATAATCAAGAACAATTCTTCATTCACGCGTATCAACGATAAGAAACGAATTCTACACACTTACATGCATATGAATACAGAAATGATTTAAGACTAAAGCGACTAATAATAGACGGAATCATTCGTATTTTAAATTCGCGTGCATCTTCCAAACATGTACAGTAGAACCTCTCTTATGTCAACCTCTATTATATCAACTCATTAGCACGTGGCTCCTGCCCACCAAACGGTGCGTGCGTTTTTTAACTGACGCAGGCCTCAACCTTAAGAAAATTAATTAAATACATGTAGGTACCTCGTTTGAGGGCTGCTCGTAGCAGTAGTCCAGCTATTTCAACTAAAAAAATAAGGGATTTGGCTTTGACAAAAAAAATAAAGATGGCGAAACAGAAAAAGATTCATGATTTTTTCAAACCTGCCAAACAAAAGTGCTATACATGTACATGTAATGTGATAAAATAACTTTGAATACTTAACTGACTCGTTTCCTATTTTTTTATTGGTTTTCTATTGGTTGGAATTTCAACCTCCCTTAATGTGAACTTTTCAGTTATGTCAACCACCTCTGGTTCCAATTAGTTGACATAAGAGAGGTTCTACTGTACTAAAAAAGAAGTCGGAAAATGAGGATACTGTATTCAATTGACAGTATAAACGTTAGGCATGTCACAAGACTCCGCATGATGTAACCTTTTGATGGTGTACCTGAAGCTCCTAAAACGGATTTTACCGTTTATAAATCACTAGCTGGAAGGCCCAGCTTTGCTTGGGCTGTACTTATACCGATAGCGATGCCAACTTTCTGTCCGAAGCGACGAAGTAGGCCTAATGAACGAATCATGACTGCAGCGCCCCCATACCACTTAAGCAAAGGCGCTTGCTTCATGGACCAAATTTTCGCAGGCTAAGAAACAAATATACATGTACATGCATACATATCTTCTTTAGATTACCGTTTATAAATCATTTCAAATCTGGTCGATGAAATGTTGGGCTGATACCGAATCTGGACTTGGAAAATAGAAATCTGACGGAAAACGTCAACCTGAGCATGTGAGCATTTCCAAGAAAATTAGGTCCACGATGGGAAAATAAGCTAGGTAAGCTTTTGTCCCAGAGCAGCCTTCGGAGGATCTGCATTTGATGGTGATGAAGCTTTATTTGAAGGCGGAGTAGACCAATTACAACATCTGCAGCGAACAACCCAATTTATCCTCCTCCTTTCGATTCTAGTTTCCAGTGGCTGTCACAAAAGCCTCCTCGCGAGAAGATGATCACGAGGGACTCCTTCCATAGATGACACATTTGCTTTAAGTAATAAATTTCCAACAGAAATTTTCACGCAACTCGCATATCCATCCAAGCTCCCTGCAGTTCGCCTTCCGAACATGCCTAATTTCGAAGTAGAGTGTCTCGGGGTTTCTTCTTCGTGTTGATAGACTCGAGTGTTGTTCTTAACTAAGTTTCCTTAAGAACATCTTGAAAAAAAAAAACGACAACGATGTCGCTAACATCTTGCCACTACACTGTAATTTATCATCGCAGGTTCTATATATTTGCAGTTTCTTTTTTCCAAGAAGACTTCTTTCCCCGAACAAACACGATGAACTTACTCGGATTTGCCATTGGAAATTTTCGAGATTAGCAGCCGATTCTTCCTAATTTATTCCTCCTGAGGAACTTTCTAAGGACGACATCGCGCTAGGGTTTTAGTGAATGGCGAAAAGCGTATTATAATACTCATCCTGATGCGAATTTCCTAGCGGAAAGCTTTTGAGAAGAAGAAAAAACGCCCTTGTTGAATTTCAAAGAACTACGTACGCGCAATATATAAATTGACGGTTGTGCATAAGTGATGTTCTAGTTAGTATTTTTTTCAGCTCAGAAAAAAAACTAAAATAATCATGCTGAATTTTTTTTTTTTAGTAATTTAATGCATTTAGACCTCATTTTTGTTCAACCGAACTTTTAAAAACTGTACGTGCTATACACCACTCAGCACAAACTACAGTATAGTGTACATGTATCTCTTAACATTGCCCTGACACAATGTTTTCATTGCGATTTCAGATGGGTGGAATAATTACTAAAAAAGTAAAACTGCATGCATTCTAAATGTATAAATATTAATGTGAAAAAAACAAGCACGTGTAAATGTGTAAATTATGCGCGTTAGATTTCAAGAAATGTGGTTACCGCTTATTCATATCGAGTGTTACCCAAAAAGCCATATCTGGAAATACGACATGTTCAAAAAGTTGTTTTTTAGAATGTGAACTACGATAAATGAAATGTTTTAATTTGTCAATTATAAAAACAGAAATGAAGTTAATTTATTTCAGTTTCAAATTTTCCATTTTAAAAGCCGTGGTTAGTAAAATGCTCAGAAATATGCGCTTGACTTTTCGGACACGCCTAAAATTGCCAAGTTTCCTGATATATCTTTCCCCGTGTATGCCGGCTTAAGAATAGGAACGCTGTGATGAACAGTTCCCTATGGCGAGACACCAAAACGCATTTCCTGGGTATTTTTGACGACATGAAATTGCTGATGGCAGACTGACAGCCTTATCATTGGTCAGTCTTGTCCTATCTGGAACTGAGCATCTAACATGCAGGAATTTCTTTGACATTGTCAGGATTGCGCGCATTATTTCCTGAGTATATTCCAGACAGTTGGCAATATAGGACCTGATATCCAAGAGCCATTTATTGAATTGTCGACCGGCATACATTTTTTCCCCCTCTTAATAAGATTTTTCTGGACATTTCGCGCGTATTTCCTAAAGCCAGTGCCGACCAAAAGCAACATCACGCAGACACCAAACCGCCACTTCGTTTAATTACATTCCACTAAAAATAAAATCCAATAAATGGTACTCTCGCACCGCAGGACATAACCGGTGCAGCTCTGGGGCCTGCGGTTGACTTTTATATTTATTTTTGCGCATGCAGGCACGTGAACACATGGCCTTTACCTGGCAACATGGCCTCCCATCTTCTCCGCGAGATCACAAGAAGCCCGAAGAGCTTTGTACGTTGAACTCCCAAGTTGCTCACGATTAAGCGCACGTCTCTCGCACATTTTACTTTCCTAATCATGTTTTAGTAACAATTTCCTCGGGAGTTTCACGGGCCTAACTTGCCTCTTAAATTCAGCGAGACATAAACATTCACCGATCTACCCTGTAGGGCTGACAAAAATGATCTCCAAATATTGCCATACTTTAGATGTCATAAACAAGACGGCGGCGTGGGTCAAGTACCTAAACATCATAAATAGAGAAAACAAGCCCATTTTTTAACATCGTCCATATTTTAAGCTTTATTAGGGAGGAATAAGCACCTATGGCATCCCATTCGCGAGGCTACCTCAAAAAGGTCGAAAACCGCATTCTCAGGCACATATCCCAAAGTTGGGCCTGAATGAAGGAGGAAACGGAACTGGTTATACGCGTAAATCACAGTTAATTATTTTTGAAAAGCAGATACATTATTCGCACCTACTTAATATGACGAGGCATATACACCTATAAATTTAGAAACGTCTAGTTTGTCCGAATTGTGGAATGTGTTGTCAGGCTGTGCGCATGCGCATTATCATGCAGTGTTGTTAAATACTGCATGCATGAATTGAAAGATATTGTTATCTCGTTATCTCGGGATTATCTCAAGGTTCGTTCGCTTAACATGTCGAGGCTCTGTAATTTAAAATTGGAAAATTGAGAATTTTTTAGACATTATATGGCCAAGGGAATTAAACTACCTGGAGAATGGCTGAACTTCATATCCCATAAAAGTTGGTTATTATATACTCGAGCCGTTAGCCCCATAAATTTAATATATACAATTACCATATAATGATGGGCTGGCATAAAGTGCAGCTAAATCAATTTCGCACAAATTGGATGATTTAGGTGAGCGAGCCTACTTAATTTCACGTCCGAACCGCGAGATATTAATTGAAGAGAAAAAATGGACCGCCACTGCAGCATGTTGGCCACTCCCAATAAATTAAAACCTCGTTGCATTCATGAATTATTTAAGGAAAGGTCAAAGAGTTCGCACGTTGCCTTCTACCTTTCAGAATTAAGGAAGTACCCCCCACATTTCCAAACGCTAAAAATCCAGTACGCTACACGTTTCACGCGACTTTTTGAACTTAAGATACCAATCAGGGTACCGTACCGTGTAATTTCTACGAGCCATCCCAAGAAGAATTTTTTTGTGTGTGACCAGCTACCTCCGATGAAGAAACCCACCTCAAAAAGGCATTCTCGCGTATATAGGCATGCACGAGTTAAGCTTCACCAACCCCTAAGAAAAACACGAGTCGTCACCCGCAATTACAACCCCTTGAATTACATAATAATGCAACGTCAACCCTCATCGAGAGGCAAGTTTGCGCAAATGTTGGCAGCTTCGGGGCATGCGCAGTACGTCGAGGCTCAACCTTAAATAGGAAACATATCAGCTTAAGTATTTGCACGTCGAATTTAAGAACTCGGCTCAATCATAACCTAACAATTGCGCATGTCAAATTTCCTGATTGCCTCCTTCTTCAATAGCAATTTGCGATACAACCTCAATCGCAAAATGCAACTCATGTATAAGCAATAAAAGTAAACACACGTCAATGGATTAGTCAAGGGGGTGCGCAGTGAGATATATATACGAAGCCATTCTACGCTTATAATGGGACAACTTGCGCGTGTACCGCATCACTTAATTTTCCATAAAACGCAGAATCGACTTTTTCCACAACCGAATCATGTCGTGATGCGCCTTAAGAGAATCCAGAGCAAACTGCGTGCAGCCATTGCCCCGAAAATCCACCGTATTCACCGGGTTATTTAAAGAACGAAACGGAACTCGTTAAATGGAGTACCTGGAAAAATCTGACATATGCTTAGAGTTTGGACAGTTGGACATGACTCGAAGGAAAGTTAATGAGAAAATTATCGAAAACTATGGACATCTGTCCATCTCGGTCATGGGCTATATGTTCAACGCAATCGTGGTGCTAAAGATAACTTGCGTGTGACGTCACGAAGCTAGTGGGCATGGCTAATGTGGCTCGATTTACATTGAGAGCGTGTTGTGGGGTACATGAATTGGAGAACACTTAAGGCGGTCACACACGAGGCAAATTATATCTGGAAATGCGGCATGTTCAAAAAGTACTGTTTTTTAGAATGTGAATTACGAGAAATTAAATGTTTTAATTTGTCAATTATAAAAACGTAAATGAAGTCTATTTACTTTCCGTTTGAATTTTTTTTTTTTAATCCATGGTTAGTAAAATGCTCAGAAATATGCGTTTGACTTTTCGGACACGCCTAAAATTGCCAAGTACACAGATATAACTTTCCCCGTGTATGACCTATGGCAAAGGGCAAAAATGCAAAACGGAAAATCGATGTTCGCTGCAGCGACCAATAAATCTCCCCGATATGATTTTAAGGGGTATACTGTGCTCATAAGAAAGAAGGCACCTAGAAATGTATGGAACAAAATTTACCGCATGGTTAATTGTGAAGAAGCACGCGAGTATAATTGGAAAAACTAGCCTTCAATTAATGTGTACGGTAAAACGGTCCGATTTGCTAGAAATCATACTTCATTTTCACCCAAGAATAAACACGGAGGTTTTTCGAATGTCGTGTGGTTGACATCGAGAAGAAGGTAGAAAACACTCTTAAGTTAATTGAACCGATCGAATTAGCTATATCGCGTCGTAATTTTACTGTATATACATAGCGTATATGTTCTCGGATGAGATTATGGCAAACACCGAGTGTCTATATCAACATTGACGGCAATGAAAACAGACGTTTGAAGAAATCTTCTATGAATTCTGATATGATGCGAAAAGTGAAACCCATGCAGGGCGTATACACCGCACACTTCGTCCCCGTGGTACGGATCTGCTTCACGCGTACGCAATGGCTTCCTTCCTCCTATAACATGAACTTACATTATATTGACTTAAATTACTCGGCTCCATTTAAATTGTGCACGCTGGAGCATTAAAAGCCAGGACTAGAGAACCGCGTTCGTATCGGAATAAGAAGAGGCAGTTATCTAAAACTACAATACGCGCATCGACGTGAAACTAATTGATCAGTGCGATAATATTATATTAACGATACAAGTACTAAAAGAAACAATCAACTATCGGGGATTTGCCTACTTCAACGCAGAATAAGTGCAGCGGAGGACGAACTATTCCACGTTTAGCCTTCCGATCATCTAACTGGAGGTTATTACCACAATTATCCGACGCTTTGCACCTCGATCGACAACTTAGGCGGGTAAATACAGCACTGCGTGTTGTTAGGGTACATTTCAGCTAATTAAAAGGAGAAAGATCCTTAAGCACGTATCAAATTTAACAATGCTTAAGTAGCTACAAAAAACAACTAGAATAAGTTAGAATGAAGCTCGTCGGAAAAAAACAAATGGGTTTAATTACGGCGGAGCGGTAACCATGCATCATCTTTGTAAGGAAAAATACCAATTAGAGAAGAATCGTAGGAAATCTAGAAGAACGAAGCAAAATTTCTTATTTAGAAATTAAATCGACCTCACCAATGGTCGAGGGATTTTAGGGTGTGAGAGCAATTCAGGCTAAACCTCATGGATATGCGATGAATATAAATGTACATGTACATAAACGCTCGTTGTAGGGGGAGGGGTTGAAGGCGTAATTTCCGTCAAAGATTAACGGTTGATTAAGAACTTGGGCCAATAACAAACAGATTGTTACGTTAACGATACACGTTTGTATGTAATATACCAATGCGTTTCACAGTAATTATAAACGCGTGCATTCTCATTATTGCAAATAATGCATTTGCAAAGTAATATTTCAGTAGATTTTGATATAGTCATTAGCCCGTTATTTAATGATTTGGTAATAGGGAACAGTTCTTTCTTTTATACGGCGTGTACAAAAACTGCAAAGGTTTTTGCAAAAAAAAATTTAGTCGAAAAAATTAAAGATGATGTAGACATAATGTATAGGGTTGGAGACGAGCGTACTCATATATAGCATATAGCCTACTTATTCATCAAACCTGTTGTAGTGAGAACTACTTTTCGGAACAAGGCATCTGCCAACAAAAATGTCGAGGATTAAAAAAGCGCATGCAACAAAAGAGACGACCAGATCCATAATTTTTCTAAGTGCAAAAATTCTTTCGTGGTATAATTTCCCCGTTCAACGGCAATAACAATAAAGAAAACGGCTCGAGAACACGGGGTTGAAGTAAGAGATAAAAGGAAAAATTATTTCCTTCATTTTTTCCCTAGAAAAGGTGAATTAAATGAAGACAAAGCAAGAGCTTAAGCGGACGTCCACCCAGCAGGGCAACTTCGTGAGAAATAATATTCATAATTAATGGCATGTCTACGTGGTTGCCAACTGAAACAAAAGCGAATGGTTCAGCGACACCTACTGAGAATCCGCAACAAAAACAGGTATGAAAGGATAGCGATGAAACGAAACGAATGGAAAAACAGCCCTGTTTATACATTACAAAAAACTATATATACGCATCACGGCCATGGAGAGAAAGTGAGTTTCATTGCTTTTCTTTTCTTTTTTAAGTACATGTGTTTGGCCGGCATCTTTCTTTGAAACGTCCCGTCTTGTTTTTATACCATCAAACATTAATTAAGCAAATTACTTCCTCAGCAGGAATGCTACTTACATGCTTAATTCGGTACTCAATTCAGATAATGAATCAAGCGCACTAATGC
The DNA here is from genome assembly GCA_034697705.1 of Ommatoiulus sabulosus. Lineage (NCBI taxonomy): Eukaryota > Metazoa > Arthropoda > Diplopoda > Julida > Julidae > Ommatoiulus > Ommatoiulus sabulosus. The sequence goes on along the minus strand of JAQGAO010002060.1, from coordinate 2,613 downwards.
ACTCCTCGTCTTCGTACATGATTGCAATAACATTACGAGAGGATAATTGATACCAGATTAAATATAGTTGCAGAGATGGGGAAAAAATTGCAATTATAGCACTCCTAAATGCAATTATCGTTACAATGGACCTGTTTTTGACTGGATGGAAATTGGAGCGAAACAATCACGCGCGTTCAAAGTTGGATCAACTTAAAGGAGAATCGTTGTCACCAACATTTGCGAGAATTCATTCGTTCTTAAAACTTTCTTCGTGCGGGCGCTCTATTCAATTATTTAAGCTAAGATAGGGTTGACAATTTGGGAAGAGATCATTGTCAGAGACACGGATCAATATTTCATAAATGTATCTCGCCGGGAAGACACTGACAAATGACTAGGAGTTACTTTTTTTTCTTCTCTGGAAATAAGGCAGCGAACACACAACTAAAGAAAATGTTAGTCACAGAAACGACAAATCAACACTATCAGTCCGAGAAGTAGGCTTAAGAATGATGTACACGAGCGTCCTTTTTATATTTCATATGATGAATATGATGGGTGTGTAACACTGACAGTGAAAGGCTTCGATAATCCTTTTAACTTTCAGCTTTACTGCGGGGGTTATTGCATGTATACGTGGAAGAAGTCAGGAGGACTCGCGCGGTAAATACAACTTGGCGCTTGCACTGCTAGGGCCAAAATGTGTCGTCCAATGACATTATTATTATATACTTAGTAAATTTAAGTTACTTCGAACCAAATAATCCTTGTTCAAAAAAGTTACTCGACGAGCTGCCATAGTGTTATTCAATTTTCAGCCCACAAGTCAATTTGGAGGAACGCTTGATCCATATACGCTCAAACTTACACGCTGAAAGTTATGAAGCATCCTTGCATTCCATAGGTATATGGGGTTAAGTATTTTTAAGTATGAAATATTCATAATCATTAGCCAAGCCCCAATGGAAAATGGATTTGCGAGAGATATAATTGGAATTAAGGTCACACACACACAAACACGTGACGTGATCGTGCCAAACTCAGAGGAGCATTAAAACAGCACTTTCATTAAGACCGCTTATCTTAACAAAGCAGTCGCCAAATTAATTTATTCACAACACAGCCGTTCGTATAGTCCACAAAAGAGGGATGTTGTAAAGTACGAGCCAATATATTACGGGAGTGTGGCCCATATTCTTAATTGAAGAAACGGATCAATTAGCGAAATTAAACTGGGCATAAGTGCAGCGAGTTCTGATGAGTTTTTGTTATCTCTTGATCATAACGCGAGCATGGTAAAAAATTACTCCCAAACACTAATGGGAACATCATTATATTTAATGAAAAATATGGAAATCTCTGACGAAGACATCGGCTAATGAAATTTCAGACGGAAAAAAAACCTGAAGAAAAATTATCTATAATGGAGGTTTTAGTTGAGACCTATACAACTCATCAATAAAGATAGGTGTTGTCACTTTATAAGGACTGGCTAATTTCGAGAGTAGACTTGAAAGTTCAGCGTGAAATACGGGTTTATAGCGTGAAATTAATAGCGGGTTAATTAATATTCAATCATTGATGCAGGTATTAAAAAGCGCTGGGAAAATGTTAACAACGGGCCGATATTTCAGTTGTACTTTGTACCATCATTCGTTCAATGACCCGTGCCACTCATATGTTGCGTCAATAAGTTATATCAAAAGCTTATTAAGTTGCTCTTAAATGCGATGACATGAAATTATAAATATAAAAATCTCACACACTGCTGTGACATTTAAAAGACACGTGTGGCATGTGTCCAATAGTGCATGCCTATACACGATTATGGTGCATACAAGAGGGGCGACAACATTGTGTCATAGCATATCAATTTCAAATTTGATTAAGAATATTAACGTATCCCTGCGAGTACAGGAATGCTAAAAAAGTAGGAAATTATTCAAACGAAACAGCAGCCCTGAACAAGCACTTCCGATAGGGAAAAACGGCAAAAAATACAAATAGTGAGGCGCCCGTGATGTACAAATAACAAGTAAAAACAAGTTTTCAACCTATATTACCGAGCATATTGCATGCAGAGAGAAGAAAAACAGCAGATAAATGTCCGGAAAATTCTTACAAAATGACTCGGAATATGGCTTTTTTTAAAAAATTTGATGGAAAATGCCTTTTGCGTGCTGTCACTATAGATATGCCAAATGGATGCATAAAATGAATATACAAAATATGCAGGGTGCTAATAAAACCAGCATGAATTTACGCGTGAAACGCGTTTCATGAAATATGAAACTGCAAAGTTGCTGTAGGGTTGCTTGTATACACCGAGAACAAAAGTTTGTACTGTATGTATATATGAAAGTTTATAAATTAAGGCTGTAGGCCATACCAAGATTTGCTGTATAAAATTGTTCACGGTGCAAAAATACGTTTAAAGTAAAGGATATTGCTAACGAATTGCAGAAAATTATTTACTGCTTATTAATTACAAATGCGTTACGAGTAAGTAATTTTAAAATAATATTTCAACAATTAAGTATTTCATGAACTCTGTATACCGTAAAAACTGAATTAAGCGCCGTACCCGCAATACGCGCCTACCTCAATTAATCGCCGGGGGGGTTTCCCGAA
>JAQGAO010002059.1:0-21187 GCA_034697705.1 Ommatoiulus sabulosus | reverse complement strand
ATTAAATATTAATTAATTGCGCATTGTAAATTTACAACATGAAGTTTATGGGTGAGAGCACATTGGCATTTATTCATGTGATTTGTTTACTTATTTTGAACCAGTGTCGCGTAGTGGTAGTGCAGACTCATACCACTAGGCGATACTGGTTTTTAAGTTAATGAAATAAGTGTCAGCGTGCTCTTACCCTTTGGTAGAACTACACATATATTATCCATAAGTTAATCGTACGATTGAACTTAAAAACTTGTTAAACCATTAAGAGACGATGCTTGCAGTTGATATATGATGTAAGGGAAATTTAAATTTGACGAAATACATTTTTATTTGTGGAACTTGTGAATATATTTTTTGCAAAGCTCTGGATGCTTAATTAAAGGATTTTTATTTTTTATTTTAATAAAGTAAACATGTCCATGCATGATGAGGATCTTTGCAACAGGAAAACTACATGCCATGCATTGAATCTCTTTTGACTTTTGTTTTGAATCTCTGACAGAAATTTCTAAAGAATTTCGTATCCGAAAACCATATACGTACACTATTATGTATGTACATGATAACTAATCCCATGCAATAACATCGAATCGATGAAGTATTTACTGTATGGTAACTTTGTAATTTTATAATGGTGTTTTATAACTTACACACACTGCGATATTTATTTTTAAAACATTTAAAAGAAAAGCACGGTGTAGTTTTCGCATGTCTATTTTCATGTTTTTTAGAAACTAAACGGTGATATTGATTCCAATAAAGACAGTACTGTTCCTATGATCGATTTTAAACCTTGGTCAATACTCTTTTAGCGTCTATTAACTTCCTCGCTAACACAGAACCTAAACATGTATTTTTTTTTAAGAAATAAAATTGTAACATAGCCGAAAAAAGTGAGAAAAATGTAATCGGTGAATTTAGAAAATTGTCCTTTGCTGGTAATTGTGTTAAATTGAAAAACAAAAAGTCCATTCTAGAGTGCTTTTCTTCATCGTTCGCTTACTTTTCCAGTGGAAATTTGAAATAGACAATGCCGGTCACGTCTGAAACGTCATGAATTTTCGTCATCGTTTTCTCCTGTTGGAGCCCTGCAGTGGAGGTGACAAAAGGCGGATTTCCTTAGACAATCAAATACGATTAGGAGAAACGAAAGTGTGGACAGGCCGAATAAATGGAAGAGAAAAATAGAAGTGCTGGTGCACCGAGGATAAGATTGCAATGATGTTCCCAAGAATATCACTCTCCATCAAAATGAACCGATAAAAGGACAATCTGCGATACTTGATCATATGGCCAATAAAACTTCCTTAATCCAGCTAAACATGATGCGAATAGTGAACATTGGCAATTTCGATCAAATCAATGTCCCCATGAAATGGCTTTGTAAAAGCTTCATTCTAGAGAAATAAATATACAAATCTTGCACTAAAGCTGTTGAAAATCTTGAACATTTAACGCATTTACTCTTCGTCAAAGGATATATATAGAGCAAAGGTATATACAGTATATGCTGCATTTGGACTTTCATAAACTCGTACCAGTTGGTAAATGTATCATTGTAAGCACCTAGAATAATGCAGTATACATGTACATAGGCTATAATCGTACGATATGTATGTTTAAAACCATGAATCGGCAATAAAAACAAGTTCCACTATCAACTCTTTTAGAAATGTAAAACCCTCCTTTTAAGACACTAACGTGAAGAGATCGTCGAAATTATTAGTTACTTGACAGTAGGCTATACTGTACATGTACAGTACCATCTGCGATGGTACTGCCAATTGCATGCATGAACCTGAAGAAAAAACCCAACTGCATCTTTCCCGAACATTTATAACAACTCCATTGGCAATGGCATTCTTTGACAGTGATCGACAGATCAAGTCGTATTACAAGAATTTACGCCGCCAATCAATACAGCTGATATACAGGTTAGTCAGAAGACGATTCCAGTCCATGTATGAGTATACCGAAAAGGCCAAATCTAGCTGAGGCTAAGTGTTTATAATAAGTTAAAGGCAATCATCTTAAAATTGGTAGGAAATTTTGTATGAAAAAATATTTTATGTGTCGCGTATTCGCATTCTGCAACGATTGGACATTGGAGAAAATTAATAAAAATTATGTATAATATCTCATAAAGAAATGCAATGGAAAATGTGTTTTGTTTTTTTCTTCATGACTTCATGAGTGGTTTGGAAAGATTGAAATAATACTACAAAGTCTCGCATCTTATTTCAATGGAAAATACAGTAAAATTCATTTCACAATAACAAAAGTTTCAAATTCAAATACACTTCACTAATTAAAAATATGCAAATATTTAAATATGTGATTACACGCGCGCACATGCATGCAAAAATGTGAAGATTATTAATATTAAACAACGAATATTTCTGAATTATTGCTAGTGAATCACATCAAATTATACCGATTGAAAAACAAACATCCTAAATATCATATTCCTTAAGAAAAAACGGCTCGAAACATATGCTACAGTCATTGGATTACAGCCCTGTTACAAATAAACACAGTATGTGCTGATCTGCATGAACGTAATCTAAAACTAGAAATGTTCTCGACACATTTTTCTTCAATAAATCACTTAAAAAATAAACTGCATGGTGGTGCCATGCATTGCTAAAAATTTAAAAGATGACGGACGTAACCGTATAAGTTACAAGAAACATAACATTCGAAGTCGTAGGTGTACATTCCCACGTAAAAGTACGGGCTAATTTTGAAAACGTTGAAAATTCCTAAATCATCATGCAACCCTTTTGTACGAGCGTTTGTTTATTTTTGGCTAGATTAATAATATCCCAGAGCAATCCAGAAAGAGTGAAACTTAAATTCCTTTGAGTCAGACTAACGGTCGTTTACTTTACATGTAAATGTCCCAAATTCAATATTGTGTCAACATGCATGTTGAAGATCATAGCTACAAAAGTTAGACATGAAAAATAAGAAATTAGAAAAGTAAACAAGAAATCATCAATTAATCGTTACGAGACGCAGGATGATGTAGCCTAAAATTTTAGAGGCCGAGGCAAGTAAATAAAGTTGTTAGCAAATATTTCCCGTTTTCTCAAACTTGCTCGAAACTTTATTCTGAATATAATTAAGTAAATAGCCACTAGTTACAATATCCTGAACTCAAACCCGGATTTCGCAAATGGCTCGTGATGCGTGTTACGAAAACGCTGGAAGCCAGATGATGACATCTCCGAATATTAAAAAACAATAATGTATAACGCTGGCACCAGTCAAGATCGAGAAACGAGTATTTTTATCGAAGACTTTATAAAAGAGTATAATTTATGCTCAGTGATCTTATGCCTGAACTCATGCGCATTAACCAAACTTTTTTTCAATGCGTGAGAAATCCGGAGTGAAAATGATGTTGGAGTAATAATTAAATCCATTGTTCTCGATAATAACCTTCTTATCTCCATTATCGCTGTGAGCATATTACGATCATGCAGTTTCGACGAATCTGGAGAAGTAGGAATATGCATGAACTTGTTCATTTTGATAAATTGCAGGAAAGTGAACCATTAATTATGGGAGAGTCTCGAAGAAGAACCAATGAATTGGAGTCTTAACACCAGCCTTACTGCTTGGCGTTACTAAACGTTGCTCAAAATATTCAACAGATCCCTCGATCTCACCGTTTCTAATAATGATTATGATACGTTTCTACTAACCCATTCATTATACACGTATTTAAAAGTTGCAAAAATGCATCACTGGGAATTCCGCTACTACAAATATACGGGACAAACTTTTCCTCGATTGTTACAGTAAGTGAATGTCTGTCAGACAAAAACACTTACACTACATCACTATAGAAGCTAAAATGACATTACCACATCATATTTACAGGGTTGCCACCACATTTGAAAAATCGACTTGCCTGACTTTTGTCCATTTTATTCTCATTTTTGCCTGATTTTCCCTGACTTTTCATACAATTTTGCCTGACTAAAATTAAAGTTAAATAGCTTCCATTTTTTAAAAAAAAGCACAAAAGTCTTCCATAATGCATGTAATTTTTATTTATTAAGCACATAATTACTGTTATCTGACAACATGCACAATCATTGACTTGTTCAATAACAAAATTTTGCAATTCTACACATAAGCATTCTTCATGCAGGCTCTGGATTTTACTTTCGATTTCTTCTTTCTCTGGGTATAGGTATATAGTCGATCATTTCACCAAATAATAATTTTTGCCTGACCTCAGCCTGACTTTGCCTGACTTTTCTTTACATTTTGACAAAGTTGCCTGACTTTGCCTGACTTTGACTGACTTTGAAGGTCAGTGTGTGGCAACCCTGTAAATTGAAGTTTGTTAGTGAGGGGATGTGCTCTCGCTACGTGACGAGCATACAGTAAAGCAGACATTGGCCCAATTAAATGACACCGTGTCTCGAATAAGGAAGCAGTATCGGGTTATTTTGTTCGATTTACTTTTGTTTCTTATAGAAATGTCCCAATTAAACGGCTGTCCCGACTAACGATCAACCAACTTCAAATATGCATGTATAATAATAGTCAACACTATATTTATTCGTAAAAATGAATTTGGCCTTCGAAAATGATTTCAATTACGATTTGGAATTAAATGCTATTTGAAATATATTTGTTGTTCATAGTCGTATACAAATATTGTTCCCTCAAATTCTCGTTAAGGTTCCGAATACTGGACATGTAATTTCATTCTGATGTTGGGATCCATCATGACCAGACTGCTTAGTCTGACTTAATTTGTATAATGATTCCCCCTGCCAAATGGTAAAGAAGAATACGTAAATAAATATTTAGACTATACATAGCCTATAAAAATTTATACATAATGTGCATATTACTTTAATACGGACGTACAATTTTACTGTGAAAAGCATCTTCGCTAATGCTTTTTTATCATTCTTACACTATACTCAACGAGTTGGTAAGTCTAAATCACGCGGTAATAAATTCGGCAACACGTTTTGCAATTTCGGAAAAGAAGTTATTAATGTGCACTCACTAATTACTGAATGTTTCTTACAGCATGCAATCCTAAAAAATAATAATCACCACGCGTCATCGTACAAACACGTTTCAGGTTTCTCATTAAATTTCAGCTAGGCATGCGGGTGTTGTTGTACGTGAAAACAAAAAAAAGTTTTAACCATGATCATCATCTCGTACTAAAACAATAGTTCTATTCAGTATGTAATAACACTCGATTATCCGGAAAGGATTAACAATGGTCTCAATGCACTTAATAAAATAAACATAGAAGCTCCGTGCGAACATATTTTCGGTATTATTTATGCCCAACGTTATGTTGGGCATATTATCGAAGAAGTTACATACTCTCACAACCCGATTTTGTTTGAAATAGAGTGCAGAGCCAGCTGGGGCATGGAGTGGAATTCACGATGGAACCAAGGATGGACCAGCGTGCGAACAATACAATATGTTTTCCAAAAATACAGCTAGTGGCGAAGAAGATTGTTTAACTCTCAACGTGTACACGCCCGAGGTATTGCGTGGATTGTGAGACAATTTGGTCAAATTAAGTCCAAACTACATCGTTATCATTCGAGCTTTTTTTCCAAATAGAAATCCAACGCCACCGAGCCATTACCAGTGATGGTGTTCATTTACGGAGGTCTGTTAGTGTTGGGGGAATCCACGTCTTCCGTTTACGGTCCGGAATTTTTGATGAATTATCCCATGGTCCTGGTCTTGATGACTTACAGAGTTGGCGGATTTGGTACGAACGCTGATTGAAGACTTGGTTTTTTAAATCATTGAGTGGAACTCTTATCATCGTCATTTTTAATAACCAGGTTTCCTGAGCACCGAAGATGAGGCTGCTCCGGGAAATTTCGGACTGTTGGACCAAGTACTGGGATTGCGATGGATCAAGGACAACATCGCCGCATTCGGCGGAGATCCCCTAAAAGTCACCATATCGGGAGAGAGTGCTGGGGGTGGATCGGTGGCTTTTCATTTGCTGTCACCACTTTCAAAGGGTAAGCAATAGCACGTCCATGCAATGAGAAGAACTCTCAGTGCACAAAAGAACAAATTTAAAGGGGGAAAAGCGCATCATAAATAAGTTGGTATTTGCGAGCCCAACCTGTATTATTCCTAAATGCCGATCAAAACGATGCGATGTAATTTAATTACATGTATTAGGTCTGTTCCGAGGAGCCATCGCGCAGAGTGGCGCCACCATTTGCCCATGGTCCATTCAGGAACACGCGCTTAACATCACCAAAAGTGTAGCCCAAAAAGTGAATTGCACGACGAACAACAACGTAGAAATGGTGGAATGTTTAAGAAACGTCGACGTCGACGATTTCCTTCGAGCTGAAAACGAGATAGCAAAAGTAAGTCAAAAAATCATCGAATGGTAACACCATACACTCGCATCTTCACCTGTGTCTCACGAAATACAAAAAACTTGCAGGAAAATATAAAAATGGCGTATACTGATTTATAAAGTGCAACATTTGCAAAACGTGATCAGATGCATATTTTGTAGACAGTATAGATCATCTAATGTCCACGAACTACAAACTTCACACATAAATTTAGCAAATTCTTAAAGTATATGCACAATCAGATTGCACCCGGTGCAGTGGCGTGGACCGAATAAATGAGTCGATCCGGTCTCCAAGAACAACTTTTAAGGGCTTCCAAAAATCCGCAGAGTTCAACGCCTGTTAAAACACGCATTGCGTATACACGTAAAGATATCTGTCAATAAGTATTTAATCGTCTTTCACGGTGAAATTATGTATTCCAGTTGCCGTTTACCTACGCTTACTCCTTTGGACCCGTTGTAGAAAATGCTAACAAAGGAGGCAAGTTTTTGACCGAGGAACCTCTGAAATTGCTGAAAGAAGGAAGGTTCAACAAAGTGCCAGTCATTTCTGGCACTGATTCTTACGAAACTGCATGGTTAATTCCGAGTAAGTCACTGAGAAACTTCGTTCGCTCTTGAATGGGTTTTTTTTAAAGATCATATTGTGCCTTCATTTACAGTGTTGCTTGGCCTTGGTCAGCTTCCGCTTCCAAAGAATATGATGGATAAGAACGTCGATACGATCATTGAAAATTTAGTAAGCGTCCACCAGTTGGACAATAAGACCGATCCCGATGCCATCAAAGAGATGTACTTCAAGGACTTGAATTTCAACGATACAGCAGCCGTGCTGCTGAAGGAAGTTGATGTAAGTACGACTAGGGAATTTCGTGCAAATAAAAATGATTTTAAAACATAAATTTGTCTAAAAACACTCGAACATTTGTTTTATCTAAGTCATAAAACTGGTTGAAACTCGAGTAAATACTTTCTTAAGCTATCCTCCGATATCATGTATCGAAGTTGCAATGATAAAACGGTGAGGCTTCTATCTGCGGGAGGAATGCCCGTCTACATGTACGTTTTCGATTACGCCACGAAAGAGATATCACCGACCAAGTTCTCCGGAAAACCAGGTAATGTGATATGACATTAGTGTTGTCACGGTGTGGGAATCATTGTACATACACGTGAAATGACCGCTATATCCTAAAGTATAGTACATGAATCGTATTAAAGTTATATGCTGCAATTTTTAGATGCTCCTCACGCCATGGAACTGTACTTCTTATTTAATATGACGTTTAGTGAAGAAGCGAAACATATTACCGAAGCAGCTGAAGCTTTTGGAAAGCGTGTCACCGAGTTGTGGGCCAATTTCGTGATTCACGGGTAAGATTGATAATTGGCTAAACTTCCATTACAAATGTTCGCTAAATTCATTATATTCATTAGATTTAATTATACTGTATACATTAAAATATCGGAGTAGTAATAACCGAATGTTTGTTTTTTCCAGCAATCCTACTCCGTCTGGCCCCATCGTTTGGGAGCCCACTCCGACAGGAGCCATCCGATATCTGAACATTACCGAAAACATGGCGATGGTCGATGGTTACTACACCAAAGAGATGCAGTTTTGGGACGATCATCTGTACGACGTTAAGAAATAAATAGTTCGTTCCTGTAGTAATTTGAAGTGTTTGGAATTGGCGTGGAAATGCACAGGCATCATGCGTCTCACAATACACTGTATATGCTAATCTTGGCGCTAATAAAAATTTGTACTTTTTAGAGTTAACTCGGAGTTTCATTTGTAGTATTCTGGGCAAGCAATATATAACGTTATTAACCGAATTAAACACAGTTGTTTTGAAATCTTGAAATTGGCGTACCGAAGATAGGAAGGGTGGGGGGATAGTGGAGGGGTACGGATAGGTAGCCGCCAAATTAAGATGTATGTTGACAAATTGCTCAAGCACATATATATATTCTTCTGGAAGCATCTGATTTCAAAGTCATAATGTGAAGACTGCGTGCACCCTAGTAGACACGTTGTATGGCCATATTTGTTAATCCGTTATTAATGATTAAAGGGACGCTTTTTGCTGCTTTCGATCGCCCCAAGTACTAATCACGTACGAAACAAAGCCCCGTAACGATGTCAATTACGACATTGACGGCGCGGCGTAACAATGACGAGGAAAATTAATCGTGACCTTCAAATTCTTCGAAACCACGTGTACATCATCCCTTACTCGGACACACCTTGGACAGCCTCGTTGAAGAGCCCTCTCGTGTGCATCTAGGACTGTTCGGCCTTCGTCGATCAAGGTTAGTTCGTCGCGTATAAAGGCCAGAGAGATACGAAAACAATCACTGGAGCAATTTGCACCAGAGACACCGAGAAACGCGAGATGTATCGTTTCAAAATAGTTTCGTTGTTTTTGTGGTTGGCCATCCTTGGCTTAGCCATTGCTGAAGATTCCGATGGCGGGAAGGTTGGTCCATTGAGGAGCTTGAAGCAGGGACAGGTCAAAGGCAAGGTGATGACTTCGGAAGGAGGAAAACCTTTCGAAGCTTATTTGGGAATACCATTCGGAAAGGTTCAAAAGAGATTCACGGTAAGCGCGTTTAATATTAAGAAAAAATATCTTATGTACTTCCACTAGCTGTCACTTAGAGGCCCTTAAAAAAAAGGAAATAAAATCTAGAAACGAAATCAACGTTTCAAAAATGTAAGAGATCTGGACTTTTTTGTTTGATTTATTAATTTCATATCTAATCTAAATGCAAGACGAAAACAAGTTATTGCCTATACTCAACTGTGCCGTCACGAACTCGTAATTAACATCTAAGTGCTGAGTGCAATAAAATACACAATAATCATACACATATTGTATAATAGTTATTAATGTTGAAATAATTTACTTAAATGGTTAACACCTGCGTGCAAATTGAGTAATGAAACGATGAAGTAAACGCAGTTCTGCATAATACGAAACCACAACTGCATGCATGTCTTTCAGGTGGACATGAGTACATGCAGTACATTATATCGCAAATTCATAGTTGAACATTTCGAAAGCATTATCGGTAAAAATAATACGAATAAGTTACCAGCGTTAGTTTCTTTGAATTTCAGAAACTATATATAATAATATAGACCTGTAGTAATAATAAGCATGAAATAAACTAATAATGTGCCAGAAATGGAGCGAACAAATTCAAAATTCTTATAGAAATGATTTCTTTACTTTTTGAATATTAAAATTTAATAAATCCAACGTGAAATGTAATCGTACGCTATACGATACAAACATGCACATCACTTTTTATAAATGTGTTGAACACGAACTAAATCACCTCGAACATGTGAAAAGTTCGTGCTGGAAGAGAAAGAACCTTTCAGAAAGTCATTAAGGACCAATTAACGCCTAATTGTTAGAAGAGAAACTAATTAACGCTTATTAATTTCGTAAGTTAATTAATGCGTACACCCCTTCAAAGTACATGTACATGTAATAATAATCAAGAGTCATCGTGCAAACGTACGTTTCAGGGTTATAATCACCTATAACAGGCCTCGTGTTTGTTAGGACAAGCACGGATTCCTGACGATACTGTACTTATTTCAAAGTTTAAAATGAATTAATAGGATTGCGTATACTCGTTACTTATGCTGGTATAGTATACTATACCAGCATGAGTAACGAGTATATTTAGACAAGTATTCGAACAGGAATGCACAGAATGTTTTGTTGGATCGAAACCACGAACGTGAAGTATTAAACCAGTATCAACTTGGGACAGAAAAAGATTGCGTGTCACGCAACGTAGCAGTCATGTTGGATAATATTGAAACTTCAAAGTCAGCTGCGAAAATAAAATTTAGTAAACCCTCTTTTCCCCCCAAATCGTGACGTTCGTTTTTAGGTTTCCACAGTTTAGCAATTAAGATACAAGTTGGCCACCAGCAGACTGTCAAACATAATGCCGTATACAGTGTATATGAATACCTCTTTAGGATAGACACCATCGTGAACATCGTTAAAAAAACATGTTCCAACAACGTAGAAAACACATCGGGTTTCTTTAACGATGTTTCTTTAACGTACGCCATATTGCTTTTGTTTAAGGCTTGAGATGTTAAACCATAAAATTAGGTTTAAAAATGTAATACTTTGCATGTACTGCCTGATAGATGTAGGTTAAGTTTATCTATAATAAACAAATTATTCGGAACAGTCTTCATTTAAAAGTCATATAAACATAGAACGTGCGTTTGTTTAAAATAGAGCCCAGAACCAGCCGAAGCATGGACCGGAATCCACGATGGAACCAAGGATGGACCAGCGTGCAAACAAAACGATATCTTTTTCAGAAATGCAATTGTTGGCGAAGAAGACTGTTTAACTCTCAACGTGTACACGCCGGAGGTAGATCAACGATGCATGCAGTTTTAGCGTCAGTTTGGTTAGAGCGTTTTAATACTGGTGATCATATATAGCACTCGTTAATTTTTTGCCAAAAAGAAATCCAACGCCACTGAGATGTTACCAGTGATGGTGTTCATTTACGGAGGAGCGTTTCTTATGGGAGAAGCCACGTCCACCGTTTATGGTCCGAGCATTTTGATGAATTATCCCATCATCCTCGTCTTGATGAACTACAGAGTTGGCGGATTTGGTAACATTAATTTAGGACACTCGCTGTTTAAACCTTCGTAAAACTCAAAATAAACGAGGCTAGTTTTAACACGCAGGTTTCCTGAGCACCGGAGATGAGGCTGCACCGGGAAATTTCGGACTGTTGGACCAAGTGCTGGCGTTGCGATGGATCAAGGACAACATCGCGGACTTCGGAGGAGATCCCCAAAAAGTTACCATCTCGGGAGAAAGTGCCGGAGGAGGATCCGTGGCCTTCCATTTACTCTCACCACTTTCAAAGGGTATATAATTGCACGACGAAGTAGAATTTCCCCTCGAATATCATTTCTGAGATCATAAAACACTTATGGTCGTATCATTCGCATTTGACCATTAGGTCTGTTCCGAGCTGCCATAGCGCAGAGTGGCGCCACCCTTTGCCCGTGGTCAATTCAGGAACACGCGCTTAACATCACCAAAGGTGTTGCCGAAAAAGTGAATTGCACGACGAACAACAACGCAGAAATGGTGGAGTGTTTAAGAAACGTCGATGCCGATGATTTACTTAGAGCAGAAAACGAAACATCTGGTGTAAGTGGAACACCGATCATGGACAAAAGATTTGCGAAAGCTGCGGTCAATTTTGGCAATATCTTTAGTAATGTATTAAACCGGATCGTTCATTGGTTAAGCAATTGTCGTCGTTGAACGATCAACAACCTTCTGAAAAGTGAAGCGAGGTGTCCGGTTACCCCATTAAAATACTTGTATCGTGTATTACAGCTGCCGCTTTCATTGGCTTACTCCTTCGCACCCGTTGTTGAAAATGCCAACAAAGGAGGCAAATTTTTGACGGAAGAACCACTGAAAATATTAAAACAAGGATGGTTCAATAAAGTGCCAGTCATTTCTGGGGTCGATTCGTACGAAGCTGCAACGACGATTCCGCGTAAGTTTAAACGTCTCCATGGACTTCCCGTCTCTTTTGCTATTCTGCTTCGGTACATGATCACATGTATACCATCGCGCATTTTCATCCGCAGTACTCATCGGCCTCGGTCTTTTTCCGGCTCCGAAAAATATTACGGAGAAGAATTTGGACAAAATAATCGACGATGTGGTGACCACCCATCAGCTGGACACAAAGACCGATTCTGACGCCATCAAAGAAACATATTTCAAAGACTTGGATTTTAACAGAACGGCAGACGTGATGCTGAAGATAGTCGATGTAAGTACTGCATGTACACGCCGTGTTTCATCTAACCGAAACAACGAATTGTGCCTTTTCAGAAAACGTTATCCTTAAATTGCTGAAAAATCCACCTTTTAAAATCATTCTAAATGGCTACAGAGCGTGTAATTAAAATAATGTTACGGAAGTAGTTTTTTGTGTAGCATAAAGTGAGGATTTTTTATTATTATACTTATGGTCCGAAAGCTACGCGTTAGCATCAAAGCTATAGCAATATGCAGGTTTCTGTCGCGTGATGTTACTTTGTCAAAAAGTCACGAAGTGTGGGACCAACACGAAATAAAGCTCCAGAACTGTTCATGTCCACAATTATCCTCCGAAATAACTCATTCGGGGATGACTGTGTTGGCTCAATCTTTTGAAGCCGTTATGGTTTCGTAAAGATAATCAGAGAAAAATCTTGTAGCAAGAATTTATAGTATCATCACATAAACAATACGAAAACTCATTCTTTTCTGGCCTCTATACTATTCACACGAGGCACTTCCAGTCATAAGTATAATAGGAATACATCATCACTTAGGACCACTTAAATCTTTCTTGGATTGTGCGACGTCATTGTATTTACATTTTGCATATTGCTGCGTCATGAATGTACATGTACACGTACAATGTAGGCCTACATTCGAAGAATGCACTTAGCTAGCTTATTCTTGCGTACTTTTTTTCAGCTTACCTCTGATTTTATGTTCCGAAGTTGCAACGACAAAACGGTGAAACTCCTCTCTAAGGGAGGAATTCCTGTCTACATGTACGTTTTCGATTATGCCACCAAGGAGTTGTCAGCGACCAACTATTCAGGAAAACCAGGTTAGCTCTTGTTTAAAATAAAACGCGCGGACCATTCGTATAAGCATATACAGGGGGTGAGTATTTAGCCAGTACCTCTCGAATATCATCAATATGGCAAAATCTAGCACGAATTTGATTACGCACGTGATATGCATTACCCATCACCTTCATGGCTCGAGCGATTTTAAAATCCTAACCGTTAGGGATAGGGCTTAAAAGGCCAATTAGAAAGTTGTAGGGCGTCCTAAAATTAGTTTAATGGCTCCATTCGCAACATTTAATTAACGAGCGTCACAAAATAAAAGACTTCTGGGCTTCTGGTATGTTTGCACCCACGCATAACACCTCTACACTGCAGGAAAGCACTAGGCCCTGGATTCGTAACCTATGTCGAGCTTTCCTGTAATGTAGCGGTGTTATGCATTGATGCAAACATACAAGAAGTCATTTGTTTTGTGGCGATCGATAATTGAATGTTGCGAATGGAGCTATTAAACTAATTTTACGACCCTCTACAACTTTCTTATTGACCTTTTTCCCTTTTCACTAACGGTTAGGATTTTAAAATAGCACGAGCCATGAACGTGATGGGTAATGTCACGCGCGATAGGTTTACTGGAATCCTCACATATCACTTCCTATTCACCCGCGTAATCAAATTGTCACTAGATTTTGGCATATTGATGATATTCGAGATGCATAATTGAAATACTCGACATTACCGTATATAAGGCGTTGCTTTCAAATCACGCTTCATGCTTTAAAAGTGCTCATTATAAAGTTATGTTTGGATTTTTCAGATGCTCCTCACGGAATAGAGCTGTACTTCTTATTTAATATAACGTTAGGTGAATTTACGAAAAATATCACCGAAGAATCTAAAACCTTCGGAAAGCGTGTCACCGATTTGTGGACCAATTTCGTCATTCACGGGTACGTTCATTCGGACTGTTTACATAGTAAATGTTCGCGATAAATGTAGTGTTTTAATAAGCGAAAGATTTACGAATACCAACTTGATTACTAATTTAACGCAATATTAGCGTGAAATATAATTAACTTGATAAATGAATTGACTATATTTATTTCATCGATCCAAACACCCGCGAGGTGCCCTGACGAAAAACTAAATTTAAACTCCCGATGAAGGCCAGAGCGCCGAATCGTTAAAGCATTTAAATTAATCGCATATTTAATCATTATAATTACCTTCCACTAGAAGATGATGTCAATTATTTATTTCGTTAAAAAAATGCTGTCAACGAAACGAACAGTCGCTGGCTAGTAAAATAATTAGTCAGATCAAAACTATCTTTCGAACCAAAATCTTGTTTTTGAATTTTCTTTCTCTGGTGTTACTCCGTGAATATTTTTTAAAACTTATACCGTAATATCCGATTTATTTTGCAGCAATCCCACTCCGTCTGGCCCTATTCTTTGGGAGCCCACTCGACCCGGAGCTATCCAATATCTGAACATCACGGAAAACATGGCGATGGTAGATGGTTACTACACGAAAGAGATGCAGTTTTGGGACGATCATTTGTACGACATTAAAAATTAATAGTTCATTCCTGTAACAATTATGATATACGTGCATTTCGAAGCCAATTTCAACAGCGTCTGTTTTCACGAAACTAAACTCTCTGACAATTAACATGCGTAATTTTAAATTGAACGATACAAGAAAAGCGAAGAACAAAATGTTTACGTAGCATCGACTCATTTATTATATGAAACTATCGCAGTGACTCACTGATTATATGAAACTAACCCATCAACTAATGTAATGAATGGTTGAGCTTTGAGGTTCTGACAAAAAAGATGCCGGCTATTCGTCTCATTTGAAGGCGTACCCCGAAAAAATGCGAACCTTTTTTCAGTTCGGATAAGAATATTCGAACCTAACAAAGCCTGTAACAATTCAATTAATCCGTTCTCGACAATGCGTCGCATTGACTGTAGAAAACCATAAAAGGAATACATGTACATTTGAAATGGATTACAATGTCCGTGTTTTCCAGATATGCAAAGGAAGAAATGTACGTCACGCAAAAATGAATTAGAAAATTAATAATGACTTCCGTAATCTTCGAAATCGATTGAACATCGGCCAATATTTTAACACCCCCTGAGTCAGCGTTGGGAAAGATCCCTAGTAATTAAGCGCAACAGGATTTTCCGTCCTCCGTCGATCAATTAATGTTAATTCGTCTGATATAAATAGACATATATACGGTGTAGATTCGAAGACAATCACCGGAACAATTTGCAAGGACAGAAACGCAACATGCATCGTTTAGTAAGAGTCGCGTTGCTTTTGTTGTCAGTCGTGATTTTCTTAGCGAATGCTAAAGATTCCGATGGCGTCGATGGTCCATTGAGGAGCTTGAAGCAGGGGCTAGTAAAAGGCAAGGTGATGACGTCGGAAGGAGGAAAACCTTTCGAAGCTTACTTAGGAATACCATTCGGAAAAGTTAGAAAGAGATTCACGGTGAGCGTATTATCTATATTTTGGTAATAGTCCTTAGAAAGAGGATTGGTTTTAAAAGATCAGCATTTGATAAGCTAAAAAATTCTCATGAACTTGCAATGTAATGTATGATATTGTTTTATTGGAAAGAGCCTTTATAAAGTTACTGTATTAAAGTGTTCTCACACTGCAGTGCGATCTCTAAATCGCACAATTTCGAACAATAATTAATACGTTTATATTCCTTCGAAATATGCATCATGCATCACCGTGCAAACAATGCTTTAGGGTTATAATCGCCCGGTACGTGATCGAATCAATAATATCCGATATTTTAGTGGTACTCATATTTAAGCTTTACGAATCGTCACGCTCATTATTTTTGAAAAATTCGACCATTTAAGGTTAATCCTTGTTTTTAAGTCAATGAATGCAATGTTTCGCATACGTTATAATACTTCACGTCAATATATGCTTTGAAATTAAGAACGTATGGTACGTTTACAAACTGAACGTACAACGCATTTTCCATATTCAAAATTTTGTTCGTTAAATACAGTATATTATTTTATCGCGCGATAAGTTGTTGTTGTTCTCTTTTTCACCCTGTCTAATTTTGATTAACTAAACTCGCACCTTAAAAACCTTAATTTAATAATGTTTTTAAAATACAAACGCCTGACGTGCAACTGACTTTTACGAAACGTACGAATAGTAAGTAGGCCTACAATAAGATGCGAATCGAGCTCGATCTTCCATCAACTCAACAGTTTCAATTTCGCAAAGTTTACGAAAAAGCACGAATACATTTATAAGTATTTATAAGTAAAAACACGTTTGTAAAACGTAGTGTGTAGTTCCGTGGGAAGATACAGAAAACTGTTACAAGTATGGCATTTTTACGTTAAATTTCCATTTAAGTTTGATTTCGTTAATCGTTATTACTATTTCCACATAGGTTAAGTTTATTCGCGACATAGAGGACGAGGACACATCCTGGAACATGCTCGAGCGTTTCATCATTGTCACATAATGTTCGTTTGTTTGAAACTGCTTTATATATAGAGTCCCGAAGCAGCTGGAGCGTGGAGCGGAATCCACGATGGAACCAAGGATGCACCAGCGTGCAAACAATTCGAGTTATTTCCGAGAAACGCAATTCATGGCGAAGAAGACTGTTTAACTCTCAACGTGTACACGCCAGAGGTGAAATGATGAACTTATACCCGGGACCGTTTTGATTATGCCTGATTCACGAAGCAACGAACGACGCGAATTAACCCGTTATCACGCCTCTATTTTGGCGAAATAGAAATCTAACACGAGCGGACCGTTTCCGGTGATGGTGTTCATTTACGGAGGAGGGTTCGTGATGGGGGAGGCCTCGTCCACCATGTACGGACCCGAAATGCTGATGAATCAACCCATTATCTTGGTCTTGATGAATTATAGGCTCGCCGGATTCGGTAAAGCTATTTTTTTGTAAAAATTATAGTTGAACAGTATGAATATTGCATATTTATTTTTACAAAACAGGTTTCTTGAGCACCGGAGATGAGGCTGCGCCGGGAAATTTCGGTTTGCTGGACCAAGTGCTGGCGTTGAGATGGATCAAGGACAACATCGCCGCCTTCGGGGGAGATCCCCTAAAAGTGACCATCTCGGGAGAGAGTGCCGGGGCTGCGTCAGTGGCCTTTCACTTGCTCTCACCACTTTCAAAAGGTAAGAATGTATTTCACCATTGAAACGTAATAAAGATAACAATCGCAAACCCAGTAATGCGATGTCTGCGTTTTTAATTAGGTCTGTTCCGAGGTGCCATCGCGCAGAGTGGCGCCACCCTTTGCCCGTGGTCGATTCAGGAAAACGCGCTTAACATCACCGAAAGTGTGGCCGAAAAATTGAATTGCACGACGAACAACAACGCGGAAATGGTACAATGTTTAAGAAACGTCGACGCGGATCATTTACTTCGTGCGGAAAACGAAATAGCTGGAGTAAGTTGAAAAACATCAAACAGTAACACGCGTATAAACACCAAATTGCCAAATTGTATCCCATAATTTACGTTACATGTATACGTGCATTACAACGTGTAACAACGGTAAAGTTGCGAAACATTCAAATTGTTTAATCGATTATGAGAAGTTATTTCAAATTCAATTTTCCGTACACAATCGTACGACATTGGTGAACAATTTATTCTAAGTTTATATTACAATATTCCCTCGGGTACAATAATCGAAGTTTAAATATGGCCCCAACATATATATACATGTATTCTCATTGGCGGCTTTTATCACAGAAGGCGCTTAATTCATTGGCTTACTCCTTCGGACCCGTTGTTGAAAATGCCAACAAAGGAGGCAAGTTTTTGACGGAAGAACCGCTGAAAATATTAAATGAAGGAAGGTTCAACAAAGTGCCAGTTATTTCTGGCCTCGATTCGTACGAATCCTCATCGTCGGTTAAGGGTAAATCATCCCAATGCGCCTCTCGATCGCACTTCCGCTTTTGTAGCCTACATCGTCGCGCATTTTCGTCCTTAGCCCTCGTCAACCTCGGTCAGCTTCCGACTCCGAAGGATATAACGGACAAGAACGTGGATACGATCATCAGGAATCTGGTGAGCAACGAACAGCCGGGCAAAAAGACCGACCTCGATGCCATCAAAGAGATGTACTTCAAAGGCTTGAATTTTAACAGCGCAGCGGATGTGCGGCTAAAGGAAGTCGATGTAAGTAAACCGAACAAATTTGGTCGTTTTACTCGAATAGAATATTTATCGCCATTTTAATTTGGAGACTGCCATTCAACTATACATTAATTCGTGCGATCGTTGTTTATAGCTTTCCTCCGATTTCATGTTCCGAAGTTGCAACGATAAAACGGTGAAACTCCTCTCTAAGGGAGGAATTCCCGTCTATATGTACGTTTTCGATTACGCCCCCAAAGAGTTGTCATTTACGGACATCTCAGGGAAACCAGGTTAGTCCGTACAACTTTGACCTCAGAGTCCGTTGGTGTCATCAAATCAATCGTAGCGTCAGTTTTGTATACCAGGCATCGAACCAACGAACCTCCTCATTGTTGTCAACCGATATAGAGTAATGTTTTCTCGCCTAATTGCAGCTGCTTATCACGGGATAGAACTTTACTTCTTATTCGATATGAAGTTTAATAAAGCAGCCAAAAACTTTACCGAAGGAACTAAAACCTTCAGAAAGCGTGTCATCGATTTATGGACCAATTTCGTGATTCACGGGTAAGTTCATTCGCGCGGAATATATTATACGTTCGATAAATTTGGGGTTTTAAGACCATAAAAGGTTGTTCGAAGGAAATTAAATCTCAATAAAAATCTCTATACTTATGCAAAAATATAGTTAAGGAAATGAATTAAAAGGCGGATTTCTTTATTTTATAAAAATAACGATGAAGTAGTCGAAACAAATAGCATTTTTTGAGCAAAATAACAGGAGTTGTCATTTAACAAGTTTTAAACATTTAATTGTCGAAATAGGAACATCTTCCGAAGTTAAATATGGCTGCTTTGGAAATAACACATTTAAGAAATGCGTCCGCCCGATTGTTACTGCCGAAATCTGTTATTTCTTTTAAACTTATAATGTAATAGAAGAATTACTTTTTGCAGCAATCCCACTCCATCTGGTCCCATTCTTTGGGAGCCCACTCCACCAGGCGCCATCAGATATCTGAACATTACCGAAAACATGACGATGATCGACGGTTATTACACGAAAGAGATGCAGTTTTGGGACGATCATTCGCATCAACGATGATACGTGAATTTGGAAGCCAATTTCAACAGCATCTGTATTTTATAAAAATCCAACTCCCTGTCAATAAAACATTCGTAATTCTGAGAGATGAGTTTTTAACTATCTGGACGAGTAATCGTGATGAAAACAACGACTCACGTAAAACTCAACTGGCGCGTTTATAAATTGAACGACATAAGAGAAATGAGAGAAGCAAAATAATGCGTTGAATCGATAATAAATCTGGCTAGATCATACATTTATTGTCTGGATAATCAATTATTACAGTAGATAACATATCCTGATGGAAGAATGATGACATTCACCGACTTTTCAGGGAAATTTGTGATCTCGAACACTAAACGTTCAGTGGCTCGTAAACGTTACGGTTGTTCGGGGAGAAAGATTAGCTTTATACGCTATGCGAGGGAAATAATGTCGCTGGAAAAATGACCAAGAAAGTTAATAATAACTTAAGGTATTCTTTGAAATCACTCGAACATTTTAATACAATTTCGAGACCCTGACAAGGACAACAGTATGAATTGGTTGTCGAGTTTATCGCAGCATCAAAACTGGCTCCGACGAGCAAACTATCGGTTCTTTTAAAAGTTTCCACGTACGTTAATGCAACATTTCCAACAATATGTGCACGCAGTATAGTCCTTAGCAATCATTTCCCGTAACGTGCATAATTTTCATCCGATATTGCGGGGGAAACATCGCATACCCTAATAGCTTATTTATACCTCCCATCTCGAGTCCCAATTGTCGGTTTTGAACTGTCCGATAAATAATGCCACAGTCGTGAATCATCGGGATTTCCACGTGCACATGTGCGTATACAATATAGCAGACTCGCTCGTAAAACAAGTTTCAAAATGAGTTCGGATTTCAAAACAAGCATCGTTTCGTACTAGCTAGGAAAACGTGCTCTAATCCGTAATTCCAAGAAATGTTTTGACAAACGCGATTAACAAAACTGGCTCGTAGCGGTCAGTCACCGTCAGTGGTCGCCAGGCGATACGCGAGAGGTATATATATAGCTGCTACTCGAAGGCCAACGAGCAAACAGTCGGTCGCTCAATCGAATCAACATGAACTTTTTACTTTTGATGGTCGCATGTACGTCTATGTTCCCACTCGCCATCACCGGCAATCCCACCGTCACAATCCACCAGGGTGTCGCGGAGGGAAGCCAAATGGTTTCCACGAACGGAAGGAAATTTTTCGCCTTTCGAGGAATACCTTTCGCCAAACCACCTTTGGGGGATCTGCGATTTAAGGTGAGTTCCTTAAAATATCCCGGAATAGCCGACGATGCCTTTTCTTTTGTAAAAAATTATAACGGCACGTGGAAATTGATAGTATGTTAATCGCGAGCTTTACGAAATATTGAAACTTGCGGGTAACTATTCTTAAGAGTCGCGTCTTATCGCCAAATCGATCGAGCTTTTGATTAGAATACACGTTGACCGATTCGATTAATTCGACAAATAAGTCAAGAGGAAAATGAATTCCAAATTGCGCATCCTCCGGATATCTCGCCAGGTGGAAAAGTGTCGTAATTCGCATAATCTTGCACTCGTAAGAGCGTACGTGTAAATAACAAAAATCATGGCCGAGTAAACGTTGACAAACACGCTCGTTTCCGTCCTATAGAACTTTTCCACCCGGATGCCAACTTTTTTAAACAAATATTCGCCAATAATCGGAAAAGCGTGCAATTATTGCTTTATCGATATAATGGATAATTATGGATTAACTCACATTTGCTGCGTGTGGTCACCAATAGGCCCCATTACCAGCCGAACCTTGGAAGGGTACGTTTAACGCTACTAATGCACCGCCATTGTGTCCGCAAAT
>JAQGAO010002058.1:0-21195 GCA_034697705.1 Ommatoiulus sabulosus | reverse complement strand
TTGAAATAGCTGGACTACTGCTACGAGCAGGCCTCAAACGAGGTACCTACATGTATTTAATTAATTTTCCCAAGGTTCAGGCCTGCACCAGCCAAAAAACGCACGGTGTGGTCGCCAGGAGCCTCGTGCTGATGAGTTCATATAATAGAGGATCGTATAATCGAGGTTTTACTGTACTATTAAATTGCCCGAGAAATTCTCTTTAAGCATGATTTTATTACATGTACAACGTGTAAAATGAACTTCGAAAGATATAATTTTGGTATATAGGGTTTTAAAAGGTTAAACTATATAGTGAATAATTAAATAAAGTTTATAAAATGACGGCAAACGTTATACATGTTATAGATTATATTTCGTAATATTCTGTATACCTATAATTATTTTTCTATATGTTTTTCAAATATTTCATTTTTTTTTTAAATTCTAAAACAAATGCAGACAATTTAATGGTGCTTCTGACTCCAATCATTATACGTGTAATTTTTATTGACCCATTAAGACCTATATACAGGTATATACAGTAAATATATACGCAACAGTTTCCTTACAGTGTACATTTATTGCACGCATTGATAATGCAGTATATATACAGTATATGAATTCTACATAGATGTATATTGTGATAACGAATTATACACACCCTGCAGTATAGCATGGGGATTGTGCGATGTTATAATAAGCGCATCATCATAGGCTATATAGTATATATCCATGAATTAGAATAAATACATGTGGATGTGTACATTTGTTCGATTGTTTCGAATTATAACAAGTTTGGTTAAGGAAGAAAAATTTGCCAAGCTTTTTTAATTCGAGACTGTTGCCTTGACTATAAATAGGCTATGATCAAAGCTAGCTGGCCTTGATGACCATCGTTAGGACTGAAAATATTCAAGGTGATGGTGGCACCTATATACATGTACACGCATGTATGAGAAACACGGATGTATCGATACAAAACGAAAGGGTTTTAAAAGAAAAAGAAGGAACAAACATATATCTTTGTTTCGTAATATTTATTGGAAACCACACATGCATTGACGAATATTTAATCGTGGTGCCCACCATGCATCTTTGTGAGGCTGTCATTGGATGCTTGAACACGCGCGTGTATCAAATGAATGCCAAATGTACAACTCAAAAGATTCCAAATTGGGAACGAAGTCGTTTTAATGTTATGATATAGAGATTTCCCTGTTTATATAATTTCTAAAAATGTTCACGTTTTGTCTCGAAGAAATGAATCGTCTGTTACCGTGTGATCATCTTCTTGACGCCTCACCGTATATGTGCCAAATAGGTGGACGATCGCACTTTGAATATGAATTTAATTTACTTGGCGCATATATCTAGAGGTTTTGAGAAAAAGCTTGTTTTCTAAACTAATGGTCAACCTTTGCCATAATAAACACATCGACACTCGTGTTCTTTCGCTATAAATATATCAGAAGAATAAGTAAAGTGCATGTATAGG
The DNA here is from genome assembly GCA_034697705.1 of Ommatoiulus sabulosus. Taxonomy (NCBI): domain Eukaryota; kingdom Metazoa; phylum Arthropoda; class Diplopoda; order Julida; family Julidae; genus Ommatoiulus; species Ommatoiulus sabulosus. Next base: position 19,718 of record JAQGAO010002058.1, on the reverse strand, counting down.
TGTGTGCACGTATACGCGAAACCATGGCTGATAAAATTAGCATTTCAAAGTTAACCAAAAGTATGTCGACGCTTTTTATAGCATTTCAACTGATGTAAAATTAAAAAAAAAATCAAATAGCTTTTCTAATATGGCATCTGTTTGAATTGCGGCAACCATGCTTCTCAGTGGACTCGCAAATTTCTAGGGCACGTCATCGCTTGTATCCCACTGGGACAGTGAGCCAATCGATAAACTTTCGCTCAAAAACGAAACGTCATATTGAATTATAACGAGACGTCATTGATTTCATTATGAATGCAAACTTTGAAGGCTATTCAAATAGAATTGCGTGCCTTTTCGGACGTTTTATTGAGCCATTTCTATAGATTAAAATTTGACTATAAAGACTGCTTCTATATATGTACATGTATAATTTCATGTTTTGTGATGAAAAATAATCACATTGACACTTGTCGCGATCGCAATTCAAACTGGATGTTAATTTTTTTTTAAATACTAACCGCTCCATGAAATCGATAAAATCATTTTTTTTTTTAATAAATTTACTTTCTTGGCACTTTGCTTCTTTAATTCCTGAAAATAAGTAAAATTTTGGAGAAACCACAACGTTAAAATGCACCTTTTACAAATTTTTGTATATCTGACATATTTGTCCCTATATATCCATGCAGATAGCAAAAATACTTAAACCTGTCGCTGTAATAACATTTAAGCCTGCAGTGTAAACATCGTATAGCAAAATTTAAGGAATTGTAACATATATCAATTTTAAACTATATACATGCGTATCCTTCATCGCGTATAATACCTATTTGGGGAAGTTGATTAACATCCTCTAAATACATGTATACTTTGTAAGCGTCTGACACGTTCAAAAGTTAACGCAAATGAGCTTTAAAATAAATAAACAACGTTAATTAAGCGAAATTAACGAGAGTATTAAGGGGTGTTGTATGTCATCGACCCACTTCCCTCAACCCTTTATCCTCGGAGAATTACGACGTCACGTAGAGGGGGACAGCCTTTTATCGAGGGTGAGGGGGGGGGGACCCTGACTTTGTTAATTTAGGGTGCATGACTATTGACAAATGCTGTTCAATATTAAGATACATGACAAGGGTGTATATGCCGTATAGGGAGAGGGGAAATTTTATTTTTGTAGGCTATCACGTGTACATGTACGAGATATAAGGGAGTAGAGGGGATACAGCAGAGTGGTGTATATGGAACGGGCTTATAGAAAATTAACTTTGGGGGCTCTCCCTTAAGATTGAACTTTGTGACGGATAGTTTTGGTCATTTAACAAAAATTATCAAATTAAGGATTACGTATACATGTATGTTTTTTTTTTATTTTTGTAAACTGTTCTTTACACGAAATTATACTCCCAAAATTCTGCCGTAACATAAGTGATATACATTTGATTGTATTAATGCAGCCTAACATTGCATGCCGTGTTCCCTTACTGTATTTCTTACACCTTTTTCCACCAATTTGCAGGTTTGCAAATTTTAAGAAAATCGATATGATCGCATTTCGACGATGATAACAAAATTGGACGTTTACAGGATGTATTGAAAGTTATTTCAGTTTAAGCGTAAACAACATCGCCGTTTGACGCACCCTGTACCGTGCCATTTCTAGCACTAAATCTAAATGTTGAACCGTTAAATTAATGTACAGTACCTTAAATGTACGTAAATGGACCCGTGTATGGAATCCGCCTAACAAGATCCGTTTTCCTGCTTAGGTGCGTATACAAAGGATCCATCATCTGCGCTCTAATTTTCCATGGATCCACCTGTTTGGACTATATATATACATGGCGCATATCATGTGGCTTTTCAGCTTACAGGAAGCCATGCAGGTATAGGTGACCCTGCTACTTATAAGCTCTTAAATGGCTGAAGCCCCAACAGCTTAAAGAGGATTAACCGTGCATGTGGATAAATAGAGGTTTTTTCTAAAGCATCAACACTTAATCTGATTTTATCTCGAAGGGGTTTTGTTGAATCAACATGTTTTTCGATGGACTCACTTCATTATGACAACTCGCAGCTGCTTACTTTAAACTATAATAAGCATTGTATTGCGAAGCCCTTCAGCGAAATAGACCCGCGCACCTACGGTATAATCTGCCATTTTTATTTTGAATTTTTTTTCTCTATATCACCTGCATGCAGGTATATCCCAATAAAAGTTTATTTTCTAGATATTTTTCTTAGGCCATTGTCTATTAATATTATAGAAATATTTGGTCATGTTCTCATTGACATTTTAAGTTAGTGTTTTCTCTGTAAACTGTCTGTAAACTATTGCTTCAGGGTATAGTTGTCAGTGGTACATCTAATACCCATTCTATCCCTTTCCCTACTCGGAATACAGTATTTTTATTATTATTAATAATTCTAAAAATGTGTTCATATACTGCGTAAGTATATATACCTGTATCCCGAATGAAAACGTGCTGAATATTTTACTTACAGTATATATTAATAACATTAAACGTGAATGAAACTATAAAAACTATATAAATAAAATGGCCAACGTTTGGTCATGTTCTCATTTTTATATGCATGTCCTTGACATTAAATATATACACACTGATTAAACTGGCACGTTTCCGTGTTATGTTCTGAATTTATTCAAATTTGCATATATGATTTCGTATCGCCAATCTGCAATAAATAATTAGCCCAAAGACACGGGATACACATTCATCACGTTTATAGTTAAACATCGCATCCTTTATAATTTTAAGACATATATAATTTTTTAGTTATTCTTTATGTATACTGGAGTACTTGTAAGCGGGTATTCAGTAATTAATGCGAATATACTGTAGGTAAATAAACGAATTTCATATTCAGTGAACTATACATGTATTTACACGACGGGTTATAAATTATAACACAACTTGGATTTTTCTCTTTACAATCAAAATGCATGCATTATATTCTAAACAAATCCCACATGCTTATTCATGTATGCGTACCAATAATGTGAGCGGATATTAATTTTTTATACACGTAAATATTCTCCAACCTCGAATTTATGAGAGGTTTATATAAGTTTCCTCTCACAAATATTTGTTTTTGTGGACCCGGCTGCAGATTAAAAAGTGTGGCTATTTTGATAAATTGTATCATTCCTGGTATTTACCATACATGTATTCAATCAATTCTAAGATGCACTTTTCCTATTTACATGTACATGTATAATTTTATAAAGACTTAAGCCATGGTACCCCCAGAAATTTCATTTTCTACTTCCCTGACTTTTCCAGGTTTAAAAAAAAAAAAATTCCCTGACCAACGACAATGTCAAAATTTGACATTATTCAAAATCGACACAGGAAAATATTTTTCAAAATTTACTCATTCTTCCCTGACTTCTCCCTGATTTTTTCAGACATTTTCAAGTTCCCTGACTTTTCCAGGTTTTCCAGGTATGGGGGTACCCTGTAAGTATCTCTGAAGGCGATCGTTCCAAGTCTAAAGCTTTTTGTTCTGTTGGTGATACATGTATATATACTGACATCAAGTATAGCATCTTATACAATCGATAGCGTCTTATAGCATTGATAAAATACAGTATATATAACCTATTGATAATATATACTGTTCTTTCAAGTATATTGGTATTGGGAGGTTAGTGTATTCCTTAACGTATGGTTCTCCATTATGAATGAAAAGAAACGATCACATACAGTATAAGCATGTCCGAATGCATGGACGTAAATAGTATATGCACATGTATTCGGAATCAGCTCGCATAATCCGCTGAATTTAACGATGAAAGGAACATGTCCAATGCTGTCTATATGCGTTTTAGGCTTATCCATATAGTGAGGATCGTTACCATATAATTACGAAATACATGTTATACTGTATAGTACATATTAACAAGCCAGATACACGTAGGCCTACTTTTAAATCCAGTTATTTTACTTACTGATGAAATAATAATAATTTGATGGTAAAATCATGCACCCGCCTGAAGTATATGCGCAATTGTTGTCCATTTAAAATTGCGCGTATACATACTGTATCAATGCCATTAAATGGTAATAAGAAATGGGATGAAAATACTCGTATATATTTAGTCACGTTTCCGCGTATAAGGGTTAGTATACATACGACGACTTTACTGAATGACCTTACCCTAAATTCTGATTTTTAAAAAATCGAAATGTCGAAATTTTAACTATAATAGTAATAAAAATAAATTGGAACGAACCTGTGAGGCAGGATGATAGGGGTATCCAAACTGTGCGTAGGACATTATTTATAAAGTACGCAAATTCGGTCGAGTTCTCATTAAAAACCGGCGCGTTTTTTTTTATTTTTCAAGATCCGTCGTTATATAATTTCGGCCGTTTATACAGTCAGCGTTCCAAACACTACTAATATACGAGCGATCGGTCAGCGATTAACGATGACCTTTCGCGAACTAGAACGCGCGCACGCGTGAGGATCCGCTACGAGCACGTGCGTGGTTCGTTAGGGCGCTTGCGCGAACGGACCCTAATGGAAGCGTGGAAAAAAATGGCGGCTGGAACCGTGATAAAAACTCGCGAATTTCATCGGAAAAAAAAGTTAAGTTCGTTTCGCGTCCGACCGAAAATTCGCCTTATCTTCGGGGTATACAGCACTTGGCCGGCGCAAAGACGCTCGGAAGCAGCCGGGCTAACTGCTCGATTTCGCCGCGACGCGACTGGCACTAGAGGCGGACGAGTCGCAGCGGCCTGGTCATCGATGACCAATGGCTTCTTTCCATAAATATATATATATAGCGTTCGAAGCAGCTAGGTTTATATTCTCGACCACCGAGAACTCGTATTTTTCCCACCGTATAAGTTTGTATAAGTCGCAGTCTCCTAGGCTAGAGCGAGCACGTGGATCGGATTTCCTACGCCTCGTTTTCGTTAACGGTCACTCGTCCGAATGCTCGTAACGCCACCATTGGCGATGGAATGGACCGGTCATCGCCGATTACGCGCGCATGCACTGTCCTATAGATAGGGTCCACGTCGACCGATGGATTATTCACTTTTCCACGCACTGTCGAAGTCGATGGGATGGCGGGTCCGGTTGGGGCGCTGACCACGCGCCTAGCAGCAGCAGTAGCACGTGATGGTCATCGGAGCCGGCTGGACACTGGCTAGGACTCCGGGATTAGGAGGCTTACGACGCCCGCCATCGTATAACTCGTGCAGTTTATTATTTGTTTTTTTTCTTTCTGGTTTCTACTTCCGTCGAATGGCCGATCGATATCCTGCAGTGTGAGCAGTGCACGTTTGCGAGGACGGTGCGCGTCTCGTCCACGCTGACGCGGAGCTACAACTAGTTGAGCAGGCGAGAGAGCGCAACAGGACGCGAAGCGGTTGGGATCGGCGAAGAGAGGCAGTTGGGATTCGCATGCAGCCGATGGGGTCAGTGCATCGCCATTAGCCAATAGGACGATCATGTAGCATTAGGAAGCACTTAGTCGCCTTCCTAACTAATAATTGGCCGCCACGGGACGGAATAACGAAGGTTGCGACGCATCCACCTGCGGCTGCCCACCGCGCCACGCCCACAACGCCGCTTATGGTCAGCGGGGAGGAGATCGAGCTCCTCACGTGACCGGAAGCGACCAATCGGCGGCCGGACAACACCTGTTTATGTTTACGTACACTTTTCCAAGATGGAAGTTTGTTTGCTTTACCTGTTATGTGCCTACTGCCTGCACGCGTGCGATGGCAACTTTTTTTGAAATTGAACCCATCTTGGTCAGGGTCGAGATTCAAGATGGCGCTTATCTGGGTCCTCCCTCCCTTATCCACTTAAGAGGCTCTTAACTCGTAATCTGCCGATTGCTAAGCGACCATTGGAAATGCGCTATCTGAAGGTGGTTTTTTTCTTCCGACGGGGGTTGAGGAGAGGCGTTGTGACCCTCCCCCCCCTTCCCCCATCCCCAAAAAATAAAGTTTTATCGTGGTGGGTGCGAGGGTCCACGGATAACGCTTAGATAACGACCGATTTTGGGAATGTGTTGTTTCTTAGGGCCGGTTGCACCGAGCTCTGCAGGCTGATGCAATCTGGACATCAGGGGACGATAAAGTATAAGTTTTTTCCGGAATTCATGCATGGAGAAGTTTTGGATCTTTTTGAAAGTTTTTCAGCAAAAACAATATACGCGACGATATCGATGAAAATAACATTACAGTATACCAGTTGTCCATGTTTTTCAATTGTATATTGGGAAATAAAAATTCAAAATAAGAAGCTTGTAGTTTTTTGATCTTTGACTCGTTCATCAAAATGGTTGTACTATACTCCTATAATAAGAATTCCAATTTTTTTTTAATATATTCATTGTGCATTTCTAAACATTAAAACAAGACTTTCATGGCAGGTCGTTGTTTTTGACGTCGCTGACGATACAATTGAAGAAATTATTAACATTTCGCAGGAAAATCCCCGTATCTTGCCGCAGTTTTAAAGTATATGCTATATCTGTATATTAAATTAAACACACCCAAAAATTCGAAACTCGTATACATAATTTGAAATAAACCATAGCTTTAAGCTTTCGAAAGGTGTAAGAACTTTTATTATATCTTTACCTTCCCATCCCATCCTCCTAGTTAATTAAGGTTCCAAATACTGGAAATAATAACTTCAGTCTGCATGATGTTGGGGTCCATCATGACCAGGCTGAATGCTTAGTCTGACTTAATTTGCATAAAGATATCCCTCTGCCAAATGGTACTATGCATAAATGCAGAATAGAATCTTATATAAATAAATTTAAAATGCATGCATATTCACGCATGCGATACAGTATATTATTAATCATTTTTATTTTCGATTTTATGTCTTACCCCAGAAAATGAGAAAAGTTTTTGTCCCATTGCCAAAATGGCGACGAGGGTTTATGTGTGGGTCTACAAAATCTTTATATACTTTTATAGTGCAGAATGGCAAAGGCCTTTACTGTGTATATACAGTATGTTTAAAATCTTGACGATTAATGCTTCGCACGCATATACTGCATTGAATTCATTAATTACCAAATTTGATTTTGAGCGATGGGGTCGTTCAGGTTGGTTTTTTTTGCCCTCGAAACGCTGTTAAGGACACCTGCCGTGTAATGTATGACTTGGCGTGAAGTTATTTCCATTGTTTAATTGAACAATGATTGTGGCCATCATTTGAGATGCGTATTTGTTAGGTGAGAAGTTCATTACCAATTAGACACGAGTTACGTTATCTTTTTGAGCCCAAGTATATACTGTATGCAAGCTAGGGTACCAAAGGGTTCGTGTGTGCGGATTAAGAAAGTGGTTTTTTAATTAAGTCATGGCTAGTACTACATGCATGTATCAATTTTCGTTAATTTTAATGTAGTCCTTTTTTGAAATTGTATGCAAATGAAAGAGGGCGAGGAATTTCACGCTCGACGTGAATATTTCTTGTTTCTTGTTTCTTGAGCGTTGACTCGTTGTGGTCCTAGCACTCTAAAAATGGTTTTACAAAAATGCACCCTCGGAGTATATCACCTATAGGGCACCTTTTTAGTGTTACGTACGTACATGTACATTACAGTATATGCACGTTATTGATTGGGGGAGGGGGAAATACGATTAAAATGATAATTTAAAATCAGTAATATTAATTCTCAAGTGCATGGCTCAGTTCTTAAATCAGTAATACAAAATGCTGAAAATTAGAATTAAATACAAAAAAAATGCTCGTTACAACGAATGCACAAGAAATTTGAAAGTTACCTGTTCTAAAAAATTTTGAAACTAATTACATTTAGTAATTAGTGTTTGTATTATTAAAATGTACCTACAACTTGAAGACGACATCTATTGAATATTATAAACTTTACTTCGCTATTTTTCATTTTTTTTCAACTTTTAATCTAAATTTGGAATTATTCAAAATTTAGAAAATAAAATTCTACCGATTAGGGTGACATTGCTTAATGTTTCAGGACATATCCCATGTGCATTTCCTCAATACATTTTCCAAGACGAAAGTTTAATGCATGCATTAATATATAAAAATACTACGTAATTTTTTAAACAATTTTGCGCGGAGATTTTCCCAAGATTCTCATGACGTTTTCATAAAAATCCGACCTGAATTCATTATTTGATGTGCTGACCCATTATACATGTAATTTTTAAATAATGAGAATCAATTATCAACATTAATAATCGAAAATGCTTTAGCATGCAGTCGTAATTTCACGCGTGCAAAAGGATTGCATTAATTGTTATATGAAACAGCGATGAATTTTTTAAACCAATTAGCGTGTCGATTTTGCGCACGTGACTTCACGACTGCCAAAGTACGATTTGTAAAACGTCTGTCTGAGCACCCCTAATATTTATACGGTATAATATATATAAAACATGTTTAAATTAAGACTGTTTTTTACGGTGATATAATCATATATTTACTTAATTTTGAAGAAAATTGGTTAATTTCTCACCAATGCTGCACGATATACTGTATGTATTTTATTTTATGCATTAAGAGGGTGTCCATAGTGGTCCATCTCCATGGAAATAATTTCCATAATTTTGAAAGTGAACAATTAAGTTTTCAATTGCTTAACGCAATTGAAAACTAAAAATTAGCGCAAAGAAAATTAAAAATGTGAAATTCAAAATTATTAAACACGCATTTCATATCCTTTAAATGTGGATCGTAAATCACCGGTGAAACTTTACAAACACTTGATATGACGTCACGCATCAACCCTAAGGAAGTGTCTTTAGAGATGTAAATCAGTCGATGAGGCAAATGAATTATTTACAGAACAAATCGGGCAATAAAAATCCTAATGAGTTTGTCCGCGACTCTCCATTTTGCAATCTGTGATTTTTTTGTTGTAAATTTAATCTGACCATAAAACTGGAATCCTACCTTAAGCCAGGCTTTAAAATTTACAAATTCCGTAAATCGTCCCTTAGCTCACATTTAGCGAACACTAAGCCCTCGGTTCGCAAAATGGCTTCGACACCAATCCATTGGTCTCCCATATAATACCATTTGTTTGCATACACGGTGTCCACGTAAGTGGAACTGGGTGGACAGTGGTCAGTTCTCGTTTGAATGATGAGAGTGGGCTGAGGAGCTGCAGGCTGCTATTTGGCGCCACTTGTCTGGCAATTTCGGAACAGGATGACGGATGGATGTACGTAAAAGGGGTAGATGGCATTAGTGAGAGAGGGGTGGAAAAAGGTGAAACTAACCAGGGGTCAGGATGTCCCTCCGGCCATGCGGGTACCCTGCTCATCGGGAAATCAGACAGACCTTCCCATCCTAGGGTTGAAACCTGCCAAACTGGAAAAATTAGTCTCTTTCTAATTGGTCGGTTACGCGCCATTCTCGGTTTAATCTCTGTTTAATAAATTGAAGATTTACGTTAACGACCCGTTAAGAGGGTCGTAACATCTATACATGATCCTGCAATGCTTAAACCTTAAAAGTCACACATTTTAGATAAATATTAAAAAAATCCTGCATATTTTACTTCACCGGGTACTTTACATGTAATTGTGGGTTCTGAGTCTCTGACCGGTTGCATCAACCTATTTTCATATGACGTAAATGTATATCCTTATATTAGAGCTAGGGCTTAATTGACAAATGGAATTAATAAGGAACATTTGAAGTGGATGATGCAACCGGTGGTTAATCTCTTCAGACCGGAAGTATTTAGAGTACAATTTGCGTAATTATAGATTTTAATTGGCTTAGGTTAATCCAGTCTCGATCTAGTGTTCAATATTTGATCGATATACACGTATAACAAAGTTCGTGCTAACGATTCTTTAAATCTTTGTTGGCTTTTTTAAGGTTGTTTTTCAGTGTTTTTTTAATTACGTTCGTTATGCATAACAAAAAATTTAAACCAATGCATACAGTTCTATACGTTGTTAATTCATTCGTCAAAAGTTGCAATTACCTATTGCCCCGTTATCGTACATGTATATTCTTCGATTAGAAAACCTATAATCAACGATTATTTTTCTACGATTATATATACCGTATATTGACGAAGAAGAAATAGGCGAGACCATTGCCTATCAATGAACAGGGTTTGACCATGACAATTGATGACCAGCTGTTGACATTATCTTATATAGTAACAAATCTACTGTCATTCGGACATCTGCTGCCAAATACAAGCGATGCGTTTATAAACATTTGGATGTAGATGGCAGCACTTTGCAACCGTCCAAACTTCGACGTGAAACATCGGTCAAACTTAATTAAATGAATGGCTTAGCAGAAATACGAGTATTTTTGGGCATGGTCAACGCTTTTTTTCCTCAATGAAAGCACTGGACGATCAGTTCTTTTACTATCATCTTCGTTACATGTAGTCAAAGTGACTAAATATGTCACTGACTGCGGTAAAGTCATTAAAAAGGTATTTAAATTTTCAGGGTATATAAATTGACTTATATATATGCTTTGATAGGTGGCGCTGTCACGACTTCTTGAAGAGAGAAATTCTTTCGTGACAAATGTTTGAAAATCATGCCTTATATAATATATAAAACGGGTTGTTCTGCTTTGCCACTGAAACAATGGTACCGGTATTTACTTCTACATATACTATGAACTTATAATTATCTACTGCCGACCATGCACTTGAGGATGTCGAATTTCGTAAATATACTATACGTACATAGAAATTCTTATATCTATAACATTTGTCTTATAAACATGTTTCTGACATTTCTCCGAGGATCATAACGTCGTCTTTTTTACATGCATGCAGAAAAATATAACCAAAAAGAAAAAATAATTGTATATCACTCTACACCGGTCATGGCACCTTTTTAGGGAACTATGTTGCACCCCTAAAAAGGTGCAATATATATAGCACTCGATTGTACGTGTTAAAGACGCGTGATTAACACGTTTTAAACGGTGATGTGGAAAAACACATCTTGTTACATGATGTATTTTAACACGTATTATTTACATAATATGTACATGTACATCAAATGCTGAATTGTATAGCTCGCCTTTATCTCCGGTCCTTTGGCTAACTCATGAGATGATGTCAGCATCGGTTCGTTTGTTCCGTTAAATTATATAATTTATTTGATATCCGCTTATCAGATATTATAACGCTATACTTAAAATAGCTCTAAAAAAATTCCAATGAAACGTTAACGCTTTCAACCTATAGACTGGTTAATATCGAGTTTCCTCGACTGTTTCAGGTAAAAGTGTTTGTCGATTTTATTTGATCCGATTGCGGCTTGACTTTTGATGTCAAGTGCAAAATCGATAAACTTTTGCAACGTGTATTTACCCACTTCCGGTTCCCTTATCTGTTTTCACAAAGGCTTTGGTACAACTATCAGTTTACCTATTTTTTTTTAAAAAATTAATGGACCACTCGCATGCCTTTTCAATTTGCCAATTAACACCTATATGACAGGATGATTTTAAAATGCACGTTGTATTATGTATTTATGAATTATACTCGATACGATGATTATTTTAACAACCACAAGAGGGCGTCACCAAAAAGTTCTCATTTTATGAATGAGACCATGCAGCTATAGTGGGGCGCGTATCATAAACTCGCAATAAATGCATGTAGAAGAAGAACTATTATTATGTAGATGTTTATCCAAATAATTTAAAAAAATTTAACATCTCATCTCAATTTATGCAATTAAATTAAACGTCAGTTTTTGGTAAGATGCTCGTTGAGATCACTCTGAAAAACCTATTGCCCATGCACTATATGTGCTCGTAAAACGAAGTATGAGCATAATGGCTTATTTATTGTATTAGTAGTTGTATGATGACAATTAAACAAAAAAGACGCGAGATTGTAAGCTAAAAAACCACTTCATCGTGCATAATAAAATAAATTTAAATATTGCCACAGGGTCAAACTAATCCGGTTATATCTGCAAGCTCGCATTCGCCGCATGTATACAAGGCTCATAAACTCTCGAAGCTTAATTACGATTCATTTTATGAAGCTATAAACTTAATAAAACAATGCAATTTATTTCCTCTTTCGGTCGACCCGTCTGTTTTCACCTTAAATAAATCCATGTCCGTGCACGGTTTACAAGACAGTTGCCTTTTAATCTGTGTTTTCGTCAATTTTATATCGAGGAAAAACAACGTGTTTTCCACTCCCGATCTACTGAATAACCACCTTTCAATTTTAGAACAATTCACGTTGAAAAGATCATAAAAAAATTAAAATGCATCGCAGATATGTACTTGCATTCTCGTGTATATGAAACGAGAGTAAACCGATGAGACATTTTCGGAACTATATATAACTTCCGTTAAACATTATATAAGTTTTAATGAGGTTTTCTTTTCCCAAACTATTTTCTCCAAGTTACATGACTGTAATGAACAATTCAAAACTGTAAAACTATTTTATAATAAATATGTGATCAAATTATTCGACCAATATTATTGCCAGTTAATGTGGATATTACAAGCAATTCGAGCAAATGTGATTGTGACTTCGTCAATTTTTTTCAATTTAAAAATTAAAAAAATAAATTATTTGCTTCCCATGTTTGGAAAACCTTTCTTAATATATTTTTGAAATTTTATTTTTCGTTATTCGTATTTTGTTTTTCTTTTTGGAAAAAAAATACACTAAACAATTACATTATATTTATCAAATCCGCAATACATGTACTGTTATCAATTATGTATATTTGAAAAGAATTGTATTTGCATGCATTATACTATATACAGTATACGTTAAATTCTAAATTTGTAATGCTTGATAGCCTATATATACGGTAAGGTTCAGTTAACTACCTTACCACATGGCACTGTATGTGCTGACTGTAGGGTATTTAATTAAAGTAATTACTAAATTCTGTTATTTAAAAAACAGGAATCGTTAAATAAACTAAAATATTTAGCATTTAAAGTTGCGTTATTCAAATTAAAAAAAAAAAAAAGTCAGCATGATGTTTTGTGCATTAAGCATGAATGATCAGTGGAATTAAACTTTTAAAGATGTCTAATTAGTCAGGATCTATGCAAGATTATTATTAATTATAAAGCAATAACCCATAAATTATTCTAAGTCAGTATTCAATTTCAGGGGTATACTTTTGCAGACACTTTACGAATGGCACTTTTGACAGTCGTGAGATCACCGTGAAACATCAGCTTAAAAAATTCACTCAAAAATATCGCTTTTTTTAAACCAATGAATGCTTTCATTTTGCACACGTGACCTCATGACAGCTAAAAATGCCATTCGTATAAAGCTTTTATTTGAGTACCCCTAATATAATCACATTTTTTCTATATTTGTTTTCAGACTTAAGTTTAAATTTACACTCGGATGATCTCGATCCTTGTAATCGCTGACTGTTCCTGTTCTCTTATATTATAAATTTTTATAATTAAAAAAAACAATAATTTCAACCATAACGTTTCGCAGTTTCTGGCCAAAAATGGGCAGTTTATCATCGAGCTTTACTTTTCGTATAATATCACTCGATAACTAATGTATATTTACAGTGCATCTAAATATTCAAAGATGAGGAAAGTAAATGCTATTATCTCAGGTCATTTTGTTCCTAAAAGTTTTAAACATAAGTTGTTCGAAAAAATGGCAGTTCATAAAATGGCATTTTTACCATTTAAAACCGAATTATAAGGAGCTCTGTATATTTTTGAATGCCTTCAATTCGGTCCTAACAGTAAAATCGATTTTAATCGATATCTACTGTATACTTTTCTAAGCGTCAGAGTTTAACCTCGTGAAGGGTTATAGGTCAAAAATGTTGATGGTAAACAGACATCTTGTGTCTTCATTCACATTTGGAAATTGTTTAGAATCCACGTTAGTTTATTGTCTCGTATATTAAAAGACGGAGAAATGGCGACGATTTCTCTACGTGACCTCTGATCCCGATCGCTGTACGTTTTTCACGGTCAAGATGAGTATAAACTGCTGCCAAGCGAGCTTAAAAACGTAGTTTATAATCGAGCTTATCGGACAGAATGCGGGCGTGCTAGGCGTTAAACTTTGACCCCACTATGGATGCCGCATTTCCATACGCCCTGTGGCTGATACACCCTATAAAAACGTCGCGCGATGGATAGGTTTTCGTTTTTGCAGGGTGGTCATATTTTTGCATCGTTGTTTATGAACCGAATTGGTTTATTTACTGCGTATTTACACTGACCAGAGAGAGAGGTCTCTCTCTCTTCTTTTCGTGTCCAGTTTTATTTTTCACGACTGTTGATCGGACGATGAGCTCGGTTTTCAGTTTTCGCTCAGTGTGGTTCCCAACTGCTGTCTCAACTTACCCCCTTCTCGGACCACATTTCCGAAGATATTTTAATTCCATATCGTATAAAGTTTAAGGGTGTTGCTACTTCCAATAGTCAACATTTTTTTCAGAGCCCATTCCAGAAACTCAGTATCTTATTGGGGGGGTATACTCCCGAAATCTCTGTTAAAAACACCTCCACCTCAGAAGTGACATAATTCAACACAGTTTTCATTTTGAGATAAAACCACGCAATTTTAGTGCATGAACCAATGTAAGGCATTGAAATGTTTGATGAAATAAAGTGTCAATTCTATCTGGTATAGCTATAGTTAAGATTGTCGTTTTACAGTCAGTAAAAGATGAAACTTTTTAGTCGTGTCACTTTTGAAGCGGGGGTGCGATATAATAACGAGCATCGATTGGGGAATTTACTTTTGGTATAAACTTTATATTTCTGAAATCGTAATTTGATAAATTAACAAGCAGCATCTTTTGCAATTAGCTAACTGCGTGGGATTAACTATAACTGGAAATGTAGCTGGTTTAAAGCTATAACTAACTGGAAATACAGCTTTTTAGGAATTAGGATTAGCCTAACTATTGTATACCGGAAAAAGAAGTTTGGGTTTACCTATTAAGTGCAGGGAATGTACATGTCTATAGAAGTTAAAAATCTGTCGAATCGGGATGATTTGATCTCCACTGACCGCAACTTCGGACCATGTTCGTGGTGGGATGTATGTATATTTTGTTTTTCCCGGGGAAGATTTGCATCTCGTGTAACGTATAAGGTTTATCCGAGGCTGTTGACAGATGGCATGGTGGCGCTGTGACATTCTGACGCTGAGCACATTGCCAAAGCCTAATCACTTCCCCTCCGTAACTAGATACTACAAACTAATACCAAGAGCAGGACTCGTTAGTACTCTGTTTATCCTGGTAATCGAGCAGAAAAAGGCGACAAATTCATCGCCAAAGTCGCCACTGAGTCTGCACACTTCTGGCTTTCTCTCCATTCTTGTCACATGCCATTATGGCGGACATAGCGCTCGCCGAGCGTTTAAAATGGGATTACTCGAAATTTGTTACTTCTTTTTCTTCTACTTCTCCTCCTCGCCTTTTTTTTCGGTACTGAACATGTATACGTGAACTGTGTTTCCGGTCATGTTAAAAAAGCTCACTGCTGTTACGCGGGGCGCTCGGATAGCCTTACCACGTGGCCCTGCTGTGGTCTGCTCAACTGCTCAACGGAACTCGACTATTAAAGAAACGTCGTGTTTAATTAGTCGATGATCGCTTAACGTTGAGCACCGCTTTTTTTGGAGTTCGGTTTTCACGCCAAATTCTCACGTGTTGCGAGATGAAATCAGGAGAAAAAAAAACGATTTACAATAATGCCATTGACTCGTTCTTTATTTTTAACGAATTCGTGAACCAATTTATACAAATACTTGTGATTTAAACTTGGAAAAATTTGTATTTGTATTCCAGGGTAGCCACTCAAATTTGATTCTTCATATCCCTGACATTTACTGACATTTTCCCTGTAATATCTCTGACATTTTTCTTGCTATTTTTCAGATTTGTTTGAAACCTGACAGATTTTTAAGAAAAGTAATTTATTGATCTGGAAAATTTGTGAAAAATTTGAATTTGAGATTAAACCTTAAAGACAAGTCCTGTGAAAAATTTTAAATATTAGGTTTTAAAATATGATTTGCGGTGGTGTTTCATAGGAAAGACAATAATATCCCTGACATTTCAAACATATTTCACATTTTTACTGACATTTACTGACACATTTTCAAATCCCTGACATTTACTGACTTTCCAGAAAGTGGCAACCCTGTACTCGCATTCACAGCTGACTGCTATAGGTGGCGCTGCTAGCTATTTGAAATGCTTGGGAAAATAATGAAGTTTCCAATTTTTGGGATAATGTATAATATACTGTACATAATGTGTGTATGATATATACAGTATAACCTACTGTATCATCAAGATTGTGGTCTAAGGTTGTTTGGTATCACGTGGTCATTGTCACGTGCTTTCCCGCCCAGCTTTAGGGGGTGCCCATGTTTCCCAGCGTTTCGTCGTCACATTATACGTTATTAAGTACACTCAACCCCATTTCCTTTTTTGTTTTAATAAGCGGCTTCTTTAATAACGAATACAACTCGGGAAACATTTTTTTTAAACTCCATTACAGTATACTCCTTAATTTATCGGCACAAATGTTCACCCAAAATACTCCTATTTTTTTTGCGATTTTTGGGTAGACTGCGAGTCGATTTTTCGGCATCTCGACTAATTGTTCTTAATGTTTACGAAATTATAAATTGCTGTAGTTTTTCGGTAGCACTTGTCCCGAAAATCCTCCGCCAACAGTCCATCTTAAATGTCATCATCATGGTGTCGGCAAATTTGGGAAGTTGAAAAGGAAGATCCGGTCTTTGTAAAATAGCGAACAATTTTGTTTGGCATTTTTTCCCCATCTTCCCGGCGTTGTTTGTTGGTTTTAAGAAATGGCTGCTGGTCTTTCGGTATTTTACGGCAATTTTTAGCCTAGGTGAAAACTGCTCTTGTGTCGGTGGAATTTACTCGTATATTTGTCACGTGTAAAATGGCGATGATTTATACATTTTTAAGCCAATGTCATTTGAAGATTTTAATTGGAGAATTGTTGAGGTGAATGGGTTTTGTATAAGTCGGCGTCAGTTTCTTGAAACAATGATACAATTTTTTGAAAAATAACTCACTTATAAGTCAATTTAAAAAAAAAAAAAAAAAAAACTCCGACACATTAATTTCCGCATTTCCCGACATCTTCAAATAACGATGAATATTTTCGAAATAATTAAAATATTTTTGGTCGTGTCCATGTTTATCTATTGATTCCTCCGACCAAATGAAGATATATGATGTTTATAATTAAAATTCTGCGTTATTTTTAAAAATTTAAACGGAAATATCAAATTCGTTTGATCATACACGAAGAAATACATGGATGAATATTTACACGTACCTACGAATTCCCCACATCAGAAGAGACACAATTCAAAAATCTTCAATGTCTCGTTTAAATTAAACCAGACATTGAATATTTTTGAGTGTTTACTTCCATTCGAGTATGTTTTCATCCCATTAATTTCATTAAACGGGCATTAATCTCGAAATAAGATTAACGGATGTACGCGCAATGGGCCATGATGCCGCAATTACTTAAATATTTTTAAGACGTTTGTATTTTTGACCCCATAAATTCCCTCACCCTTTTTAATATACAAAGTAGCAGCTGTTAATTCGGTGGCTTTTCGGCGCTTCAAATAGTTTTTATTTTTGGTAAATACGCGGCACATTTTTTTTTTCGAGCAATTTATCACGCAATATTTAACATATTTCTCGTTGTGGGCCAAATGTTTTTGTTTTGAAAATAAATAAAAACAGCGGAGCATCAAAGGCGGTATTTAAAAAACATCGTTTTTCTCGTTGACTAGAGTACGCGTTGGACAGTGTGACCGGCCGGCGTAGGGAAATTCCGACGTTGTCAGTGTTGATAATGGCGGCTCCCGATCGAGGATTTAGTGCGGAGGCTGTTGCCTCGTTTATCATCGAAAAAGGAGGAAAAATATCCACCGGAGAAGTTGCCAGACATTTTCGGAAGTATCTGCTAGACGAGGATAATCAAGGTAGGTCGGCTCAATTTACTAGAAGCGATTTAGGGAGGTAGAAAACGAATGGAAAATTCCCAGCCGCTCCCAGAACGAGGAAGTCGAAACTTCGTTGTCAGTTACGGGTCGTTTTCGAGAGAGAATTTCAGCCGGGAGTTTATGTAAGATATGTTTTGTTTAAGGGGAATATTTAGCCTCATTTTTAGAACTTATTTCACCCATTCGTGGCCGTTATCTCGTCAAGGCCAATGTTGAGTTTTTTGAGTTCGATACCCAGAGTCCCAGACACGGGAGGGACGAAAGCTCGTTGTCGATTACTCATGTTAGAGGGATTGTGGTCGTTAAGTCTGCATATTTCAATTATTGTTCGTTAATTTGTGCCTCTCAACTTAATTTTAAACGTTGGTTTATTCATGGTCGATACAGTATATATCGTTGTTGTGGAAATTATTAGACTCGGCGAACTAGCAATCTGGTCACCCTTCCGTTGCTAAGCAACATGGCTATCCACGTGCGTCTATCAACAATTTAAAAGGCTCGCATTGAAATGAACTGCGTGTACATTTAATTATTTGTTTTTAGGAGAAACCTTGCTCCAAATTAGGCAAACGAGTCTGTGTGGAGTCATTTATTATTCATGCTTACAACGATAGGCCTAAAATAATGTTTGAAAAGATTTATTCTTAAATATTTATATGGTTAATTTCATTTTTTATCCATATTGAGTGGCATTTATGGGAATTGTTTTTTAAATGAAACAAAATTTAAAACACCTGCAATCTAGGCCACACCTACCCATTTTCAAGTCCAGATTCTCCCCGCAGGTGTATTATTTATAATACATGTAGTTCATATAACCGTAATAAATGTTAATGATAAGATTCTGTTAAAGTGGATTGGTATGCCTAGTACAGACCAACGAAACATTGTTGCTGATACTATATAATATTCACAGAATTTATTTCAGAAATATGATATGGCAAAACATTTTTGTTGCAACTTGCAAAGCACCGTTTCATGGCATGTTCCCGTAACCCATTCAGTGTTGGTCCTGTATTCTGTATGGTCGCTGCACTTTTACCGAGGATGTCCTCCACTATGTTTCCAATGAATTTGTGTTTCGTTGGTGCGGACACAATGTTTCTAAAACATGATTCAGCAGCAGATGTGCACGACAACATTTTTAAGAAACTGAAACAACCATTTGTTTTGCAAATGCAGTTTTTGCAGTTTCGTTAGTCTTTACTATAACTACTAAGCATAAAAAATTGTCAAATTTGTTTGAAAATCTATCATCGAATGCCAATCCTGCTAGAAAATGATATTGAATGTGTAAATAAGTTCTGGACACCTACAGACCTTTCATCGCGCTATTTACATTGATTCTAAGCTTAGATGACGCCATGTTACGTTGTATTAATTTCATTGTTACACTTTTTCTTATATTCTTGGTACAGTATGCCAAACCAGTATTATAATTGGGTGAAGTTTTAGGAAAAATGTTTAATCACACTACTTTTATATTTTACTGGTAGTTAATTATATATCATTTAAAGGTTGCTTCTCATGTGTACTGTACATGTAATGAAAGGCTATAGATTTTATAACCAGTGTCACGTTATTTTTGAAATGCATGTCAAATAACCAGCTCCACAGTTCTTAACTATGGCAGTACAATCCAAACATTGTCAAAGCAAGCCCTTACGAGTTATCTCACCATCCATTTATTAAG
>JAQGAO010002057.1:0-21195 GCA_034697705.1 Ommatoiulus sabulosus | reverse complement strand
AGGCCTTCATCAGGGCAGGAATTCGTCGGGAAAGGAATTCAGCCACCGCAACGCGTGGCCGGGACCGCTAGTATATATGATAAATACATTAAAAAGATGGCGCCTTTTCGTTCGAAGAGCAAAGCAGGAAAGAAAACTAGATTCATACCGAAAAGACTCTTGACGCAAATTCATCTTCAATGTTTTTTTTAAGAAAGTATATCGAAATTGTGTTTGTTTATGCGCTGAGGTTCCATGCTGCTTTCATATTTAATTTGCAATATATTGCATTTACTTAACCAGGGATGAGCAGTTTCTGCAATTGCGTCTATCATGTGCAGTATAAAAGTGTAGGCCCTCGCATACTACAGTGCGTTATTTATTTTTAATGCCCAGCGTTTTAATTACTTTCAATGCCCGCTTGAACTGCTAATAAACTCTCGCATGATCTGAAGGTGGTTATGGAAATCAAATCTCCTGTGCATCAGTAACTCATGTCTAAATTAAAACTCAGCCAAAGTTGGGCTATCATCAAAAACAGCGTACGCGAAATAAAGAATCCAGAACCAAATGTAACAAAATTAGGCTGCGGTATTTGCTCTGATAAGCAAAGGCGAGTTAATTACGCCTCGCAGGCTGCTCATTTCTGCAGAAGAATGGACATCGATTCGGAAGGATAATATTTTTGTTACGGGTTTCTGTATTACACAGGTGAACGCAAGTGTAAAATGTAAGAAAAAGTACAGCTTCATTTTGAACATGTTGCCTGTGGTTCTTAAAAAATCCTTACATGATTGACATGATAATGATAAACTTATCGACAAGTTACTGAAGTTAGGGTCCCTTTAGAAATCAATATATTGGGAAAAACAACTATAATTGCAGAAAATGAGGATGTTGACATGTTCCAGCTGGTATGTTAGAAGTATATACTGTATGTGGTGCTCGGTATTTACGTCACATCAACTGGCCTAATCGGCCTTCTTCGTAAACCTAATACGCGTGGCAAATCTGGCAAAGAAAAGATGCGATTGTTCGGGCTTGCTATATCAATAGATCAATATCGTTCGATAGCCCTCATCGAAAAAAAAAATTGCTATTATCTAAGCTTATTTACAAACTCTTTTCTTCGTAGAGAAATGTTGTTTACTACAAAAACGTCGCAATCCTAGGGCTCTATGAAGGATATTTTTCTAGTGCATGTTTGGCAATTTTTATCCAAGCTTTAATAAAGGCACTTTTGGTAATCGTCAATTAACTTGTGCAAAAGGAATGCTAAAATTAACTGGTCTAAAATCAACGATAACCCTGATTTAATTTTAAACCAATTAGCGCGACGTGATTTAACAAATGGCAAAAGTGCAATTCGTACACCTTTTGTCTGAATACCTCTAAAACGGTATATGCGAACTCAGATTTTTTTAAGTGAATTCCGCCGAAATATAAACATCTTCACAGAATTATTAATGAATACCAGAATTGAGCATCCCTAATTCGAAACAATGTGTATAAGGTGTACATGTACATTGTTTATGAAACAAATAAATTTCTCGTTTAGATTTGGGTCCCATCACCAAGATACTGTATACCTCATCAATTATGCTCATGTACAGCATATAAACTTCTGGCTCCAAGCATTTTGGATAAGGAGAGTTCAAAACACGGCATATATTACTGTTGAGAAAACCGGAAATGTTTTTCAAGCATTATTGCGTCGTATACTATGTGCAATAAATGAAAACAAACCTATAGATAATATATCTGATATAGTACGTACTTAAGAGCTCGCAATATACAGTTACTTATAAACAACCCCAAGGTAAAGGCACGCAGACTAGTTTATTGTTTCCTCATAATGGCAGAAAGACGATAAAACCATGCAGTCATTTTTGAAAGAGCCTATATGCAATTTTTATACCCGGTACCTCACATCCGTTAAAGTTATTCCAAGATTAAACAGGTCTTAAAAAGCTATTTCCGCCGTAATCGCTCATTAAATCCCGCTTTATCACCTAATCATTAATGGCCATGTAAAACTTTACATGTATCATTTTCAAGTTAAGGCACCGCATCATTACTTCGAGAAAATCTATTAGATTTCAAGTGCACTCTTTAATATGGAAGGCAACTCTTTGTGAACATAACGATGAAACATAACATTTGAACGTACTTTTCAATCTTCTCGGATGAGAGTTACACTTAGAACGCCTGTGAATTGAGTACGCAAAAGTCTACACTGTTTTTAAAATTGGAAAGGTAAACAGCCGAATGTTGGAGAATGGAAAGTTATGGAACAAAGTATACTGTAATTACATTTATCACTTAATTGCTTCGGAAAATTGATTCAAAATGTTACATTGGAGACGATTCTCGAAACACGCGATCGATTGCGACGTATTCTTAATCGATAATTTCATAATAGGGGCATAGATATTTGCAAAAGTATAAGGTATGTCCGCAAATTGACGCTCCTGCTGCGAGCGCACGAAAAGACCAGCAAGAAATCAAGATGTATTTGGGTTAGAGAAAATGCGTGTCACGATGCACAATGTGCTAAAAAAAAATATTCAGGCTGAGCATTTATTAAATTCCGCATTTTTACGTGAATGTGGAATCGCGATGCTTGAAAGGAATTGCCTTAATACCCAGCCTGCCAACACATACACCGTTTTCCCCGTAATTGACAATGTCGAAAAATGGGTCGCACAACCACAAAGAAAAAACATGAGGAAGTGCCCCCGAACGGTGTGAAACGTAATGGAACGATGAATGCGCCAAGGCATGCGCAATTCTTCCAGTCAAGGAGATTGTACACGTACATGCACGTTAAAGGGCGATAAATAAAAGTTAACTCGCATGGTCAAGATTCAGTGTAGACCGTGGCGTGGAATGGATTAAGTCAATTTAGATCCATGGTTGGTTGCGCAGGACCCCCTTATATTTTATGGTTACTATACTCATTAAAACTTGTTGAAAACACGGAATAAATGAAATTTTCAAGCCATACATGTATACAGTATTAAAGTGCAGTAGGGGCAAAATGTAATTTTCATTCACGCTATATACATGTACATTTAGCTATTTTTGTACTTCGTGAAGGATGAAACGAGTTAATTACTGAAGCTAGAATGAAAATCTAAGAATGCAACCGGCTTAATTAGAATTCCTGACAACAATTCAATTAAATATAACGAATGAATATTTGACTTGGCGTATAGCAATTAAATAGTTACGCTATAAAAGGATTCTTTCGTATACAGTTTATAATGTACATGTACATGTACTAGTACGTGCAGGTACTGTATACCCATACATTGTACAGCATAACAAGGAATCTTGCTAGTTTGAGCGTCTAAAATTGCTAATATAATTATGATTTTTTCCTCGGTGGCCGAGCTTATGAAACGTAATATGCCTTGTCCAAGGTTAAATCTATATTATTTAACTGTGCAAATTAAATAAGAGGGCATTATTATAACGGGTGAACTGAAATTATATTTCTGCGGCAAGGTTGGTGCTTCATGATATAATTTTCTGAACCCATATAATCTCGCTACTTCCTCTACATTATGCAATGGGATATTCCATTTGTTTTCGAGGTAATAAACACCTATCACGTCTCGTACCGGGAAACGTCATAAATACTGTCATTTTATGAGGTGCAGTATACGAAAAGAACAGTATGGTGACTCCTCCCACTTTTACCTAGCCATGAGTTGGCATCGCCGAGCCGCACAGGAAAAGTATAAGAGTGAAACGTCGTTCACTTGAGTTCCCCACTCCTACTTCACTCACCAAAGTGATTTCTAGTTCATCGTTCACTAATTTGAACGACATATAGTTCACCTAGTCACTTGAGTGAAATAGTTCTTTTTTCCGTTCACTCATTCATACATTATCGTGTGGCAATCATTGGCATGCTTCAGTCGTTCTCGCAGTTTGAACATCAAAGTGCCGACACGGAGTTACCTAACTGGTCTTTTCGTATACATGTACTGTGGTTAATAATCCCACTCAGCAGTTGCGTGTATTGCAGTTCAATTACAATATTCAATACAATTTACCATTTGACATAACGTAATGCCATCTGCAAATTCGTGCTTCGATCCTATTCCGCATACACTGTATGTAAATGCAAGTTGGTGTGAAGTAAAGATAGCAATTTGGCTTCAAGTTACGCATAAAAATAATATCGTAGGTGGAAGTACATTTACAGTGTAGAGTCGTGAACGGTGTGATGAAATTACAAAAAAATTGATAATTGCATGGTTTCAAGGTCCGAGTTAATGACGAATTTCAGGGCCATGTTGAATACAATGAATGGAATCATTTACAACATGATGGATGAAATTAAGAAAAAGAATTATTTCATTTTCCTTAAACGGCAATGCGTGACTTTTTTCCGGAGTTCGAGCTACACAATTATTTGAAATATCAACGGAATATCATCGCACATCTTGTCTTTAAATGATCGTATTGCAATTCTTCATTACAGTAGACTCGCGTTTTTACGAATCTGTATAGACCCCCAAAGAGTCCGTAAAATAAAAAGTTCCTACTGTACATGTAAATGGAATTAAAAAAAAACTTAATTTGCACTCACCTTTATAAAAAGTACTTGTACTGTATTTTTGCATTAACATTTCTTTTCACTTATCGACATCAAACAGTAACCATGTTGCCAACTTCGGTTGTGGAGACAATTTTTCCTCTCTCCCCCATCCTACCAACTTGGAAGGTCCGAAATCCAACGAATTGGAGGTTATTTCCCCAATCCTAGGAAGTAAAACAGTTGGAAAAAATATACACTGAATTAATTGAGTTCGTAATCAAGAAGGAATGCGAAATTTTAGTTCATAACTCGAGGAGAAAATTAACATTAAATCTATATGGGTTTGTTCTCCGGATCAACGCAATAGTTCGTTAAAAAGGTTGTATTCGTAAATAGCAGCTGCGTTAAAACGCAAGTCGGCAGTATTATGAACATACTGTATACTGTACGTTTTTACCATCATTCGTGGCTATGATGATAACATTACATATTTTCTGCGCAAGCTTATGTTAAAAACAATCCTCAAAGCTAAATAAAAAATTAAAATCCAATCATTAAAATATGCAATAAGCAACAATCATGTTAGGCATACAGTATCTTGGGTAATTACAGACTTGCTGTTTTTCTTATCTACGCTCATTTTCTCTACACGAACTAAAACGAAGGAGATAAACGCTGCTTAAGCGTAGATAGTACACCATTAAACCATATAATTTTCATTAGAATTTTATGAAAGGGTTATATGCAATGCTTGAATAAATTATAATGTAGCTATACCGTCGAACTCGCAACTACCATTAATGTATACTTCACATGCATGTGAAAACGCAGAAATCCGTAATCTCTTCATTAGAAAAATGCAATGAACAGATTTATCATGCCTTAACTGTTTACGATTATAGCACGGAATTTTGTTCATGAAAATCTGCTTCATTAACCGTTTGAAGAGTTTATTCAGCACCAAAGCCTTAATGTCAATTTCCATTGGCTGGCATGTAACGCACTGATAAGATGTCCACTGCAGTTTAGAAAGGCTGAGAAAGAATGGCTAATTATGAGAAAAACATCACAAATTTCTCAGCAAAAAAATATTATAGAGCAAAAACCTCTGTGCTCATCATCCAGTATTCTGATAGCTTTGTGTGGATTTGTATACCAAGCAAATATGCACGATTCTATACATGTACAGTGTACATGTTTTCAAATTATCCAGGGACTTTCCGATCTTCAGTCCATCGAAATTGTTGAACTCGTTTAGCTAACATAATTAACTGGTTAATTAAAGTAATGTCTGTACTTACAAGTAAGGTGTGCGTTAATTTGTAAAAAAAATAATAGAAAAAATGCGAGTGGACAGCATCTTTCCTCAAACAAAAAAATGGCTGAAATTTTAATTAAAACAATGTTTTGCAATTTTTTTAAAAAATTCTTACAACAAGTTCGCATATTCTTGCGATTTTCACGTAATGTAAAAAATCTACCTATTACGCCAGCCCTAGCAATTATCAACGCATCATTTCTGATAAATAAGAAACAAAAAATGACGTATACATGTACCGAATCTCGCTTAGTTAAATCGTCCAGCAAAATCTTTCTTCCCCTGCCAAAATCAATGTTAAACACCACGCTTTATTACAGCGCAGACTTTCACGGACTAATCCAAACTTCTATAAATAACCCTCGTCATAACTCAAGTCTCGAGTTGAAGGATTGACTCGTGTCATAAATATTGATGCCATATTACTTAAATACATACTTACTGTATAAACTGTGCCAACAAAATAAGTATTGCGCCATGGAGACGATTTCATAATCCACTCATGAGAGCAATTTTTTTTAAGTTCAAAAACTAATGATTTTTTAATACGTGCTAGTACTGTATATGAAATCGAGATTCCTCGCTCCGAAACCCATTTAAGATGGCGCTAATATTGCAGTAGCAAAAGGAGTGGCGAGTTTAACGATGCAACAGCCATTCGGGATATGCAACGACGATGAATGAATAAATAAATAATAAGGAACACTCAATTTTCCAATTAATTGCAAATGGAATTATAGCAATGCTTCTCAAGCTATGGCTTAGACCTTTCCGACATGATTTTGTATGCGTTTCTAATAATAGCCTTAATCATCACATTAATAATAAAGCTGCAGGATTTTCAGCCTGCCTCAATTGCAAAGGTAAACAATTAAGATCATTGCTCGCGTCTTGTAGAAAGTCGCGGATGTTTATTCAAACATTGCGTCAACATCTAACGGCAGGCGTACAATTTCTAGAATCAACTTTAATGGAGATTAGATCTTTGATAATGGTGTCACTTTCTGTTCAATTTCTAAACTCAAACTTATAATCTTATCAATAAAATACAGTTTAATAAGGAATTCTTAATTCGGTTCGAACAATTAACAACGCGTTTGTTTTGATGGAAGGCGTATCGAAGAATATCTTATAAGACGATCAATGCCATCAATGTGACGTCACTTCCGTGCCTATAGCCACTATACATTGAACGCTTAAATTCAAATGGCATTTTCTTGTAAATTTCAAGCTTTTTCTTCATGGTTCGAGGCATGAACAGGGCACTCCCATCGCCCAAACAAGTCTGAAGAGTCAGATCCGGCGCCATGGAAGCAACTTTAGGATTGTTTATTTTTTCCACAGTTCAGTTATCATTTCTGCGTTTATATTGTGTGAAATCCCGTGGGCTTTTAGTTTTCCTAAGTTCGAGGGCTATTGAATATGGTAGAAAAGTTCCAGAAGAGCAGCCAAGAAAAATCAATTCGCGGCAGATATGCGAATAAGATATACGCTAGAAAAAGGAAATGAAATGGATTTATGTTTAGGGTACAGGCCAACAGGCTGTTGGCTTTCTATGTGGATTTCACTCGGAGATCAATCGAAGATAAATCTCGAGCAACAGATGTGGCCTACCCCAACAGACGTTTGTTCAACCGTCAAGAAATACAAGGACATCCTATCAGTTTTGAAACGGCAAAGAAAAAAATACAACTTTTGGCAATTTATTCCGCTTATTTTTCAAATCCCTGAGAGGAATACAATCACGGGGGAAAAACCACGGCGCACTTGATTCAAATCAGTTCGAAACTCAAGATACGAAATTATGCAGTAGACCTATCTGACGCATACATGTATATGCAGTGAATGCTCGAGTAGCTATTTCAAAAATGTATTTTTTGTGTGAGTGGAAGTAACTTGTTTTCTGGCTGTGGGGGGTTTATCGATGTGATATTGGTAAAATATCATTGATGCGGGAAATATTGCCGACAAGATAGCACGCGTTTCGGAAACCACCGACTCACACACTGGTTTATTTTGTAATTACCTTTCCGCAGTTGCTTTCGACATACAGTACCTGCACATTTATGCCAAACTTTGATAATCTCGCATCTCAACAGCCTGCATCTCAAAACTATACAGCCGACCTCCTGCTTTAGGCGTTCCAGAAAACTTGATCGCAACATGGATTTTCCTTATGAATCAATGCATATTCCTGAGGTTATTCCAAAGACTGTTCATATATTAAATACATGTATATCTTTGTTTCTAAAGGCAGTCATACACAGGAAAGTTATATCTGGAAATACGGCACGTCCAAAAAGTTCTGTTTTTTAGAAGGGGAATTATGAGAAAGGAAATGTTTTAATTTGTCAATTATAAAAATATAAATGAAGTCTAACTAATTTCAGTTTGAAATTTTCCTTTTTAAAAGCCATGGTTAGTAAAATTTTCAGAAATATGTGCTTGACTTTTCGGACACGCCTAAAATTGGTAAGTTTCCAGATATAACTTTCCTCGTGTATGACCGCCTTAAGCCGACGTTTTTCTAAACTTTTCTTAAGACCAACGACCCTACATGGACACTGCCAGTTTATTGTTAAATTGTTTGTTTTTCCTTTTGTTATTCTTATGTAAATTTACCAAACACCTGGTAAAGAAGAATAAATAAAAACTTTCTTGGTGGTTGCATGGTCCTTTTTTCGTCTCGTTGTACAGTTTGTTTCCGTAAAAAAGCTCTTCACCTTTGGCTTGGCAGTCAAGTCACGGTTTTCCAACTCCTGAGATGTTGTTTTGCAAGTTTTGCTTTTTGGGCAATTTCACCAAAGTTTGTTATATGCAACATAATAGTATATACATGTACATGTAATTTAATGATTAGCACTTCTACACTCTGGCAAAGAAGATGTAATTAAAATGTGAAAGAAAACAAGTCGACGTTCGTCCATTTTTTGTTTCTTTTTCTTTAATCATGAAATTTATGTCCTTAAAAAAGCACAAAGATATACTAACAGATCGCAAAACTGTATTTAACCTAAAGAATTGTCATTTCTAAATAAGAGCTTCATAGGACACTTGTTCGTAAATTCAGGAGTTGAGGAGAGGCCATAAAAGGGAAATGTTCATTTATTCAAACTGTTAATCTCATGAATGTGATTCATAAATCGGGGTCTACCTGTATACAGGGTGGATCTTCTCAACGAAATATGGGCCTTGAAGACAGTGTTTTTCGTACGCTGTGTAGATCATTCATATACTTAATTCAAATCTCAAAGTGTGCAAAATGTTGCATTGTTGCGAACAAAGAAAGCTGGGTGAAATTTTTTGAAAGACGTAAATGCATTGCACAGGAGTTACATCGGAAACACGATACAACCCATTTCTGGAGACTTCATAGCAAATATAGATCTGACAGGTTTTGACCTCAACCTTTGGTATCCCCCTATTCAATATTATTCACTATACCCTACATTCAATACAGACATCGTATATACAGTACCCATGCGGCAGGAAGGCTGGGTCATTATTCAAGTTAAGTCTGACTAAACAGACTCGTCATGATGGGCCCCAACATCATCATTAAATTGTATTTGCTAGGGATTGGGATGAACATAGCCTTAATATAATGAGGACGGGAAGGGAACGGAATTCGGTCATGGTCGATTTAATATAGGAACTATCCCAGCATTCGCCTGGGGGCGAATATAATTATGATTTCTAACCACATTTGCTGTACCAACAATATTCTACGATATTTACCAGATTTCTTTGAGAAGACTCACCTTGCCTTGTATATTGTAATGTACAATATTCATGGGTTGCAGCGGTATATTTAAAGGCTGGAAGCTTTTAGCTTTTTTCTCGCGTTTTAAGCATCGTTATTCACCTCAGCTTAACACGTCTAAATAAAAATAGTGTGTTATAGGTTCCATCATCCTTTATACAAGTTGGAGTATACAGAAATCCTTGTATTTCTGTAGGACCACATGTTCCGGCTACAAGTTCCCGTAAACGGCCGAACCTTGAGAACGATTTCATTGGTACTTCAATTAGCCGTCATGAATAATTAATTCCGCGCATAGCTCTTTAGGGAATTGAATAAAAGGAATACAACTTAATGGCATGGTACTATTTTTGGAAACTTCAATGGATTTCGTTGGTCTATTCTAGGACGGCGTAGTTGACATCCCTAATCAAAATTTGAGCAATATATACTGTACATGTATCACGATGTAGGGAATTTTGCTATTGCTTTAGGGCAGATTTGCACACAACTAATTAGTGCAATCGTAGATTAAAACGAAAAACTATGCTTGAATGAGAAATCGATGAAAAGAATGAAATAATTATTTAATCCCCAGTTGCACAATTCAGAGTTCTCTTTTTTTCAATTAATTTTGAACGTTCAAGGCTTTGAATATAAAATGAATATCCATTATGGTTCACAAACAAGAACATTTATCCGTTTTTATATATATCAGGGATAATTAAGATACGCTTCCATGTACATGTAAGGCACTGCACAGCATATTTGTCTTGCCAAAAAGTTGATAATTTCAACTATCAATCCACTTCAGTTCATTGTACACGTATATACAAGCTTAACATCCAGTGGTGCATTCGTGTTCATAAATACAGAAATTCATCTATTGATGGAGAAGGATGGAAGCATAGATTTTTGATAGAAACATTTTCGGGCACAGAATATCCATGCAGTTTGCGTATTATATTGGCCATTCCAAATTGTACTTACATGTAGCCTACATGTACATGTAAGTGTGCATCTATAGGGCAACTCAAGCACCGACGGTACGTATTCGTATTTTGCGTAATATGAGTATCTTGCGTACCGTTTTCTGGGCGGTACGAAAATTGCGCATTGAGGTCAAGAATGTCGCATTATGATTGGCTGAACGGCATACGAAAGGCTGCGATTGCCTATGAACTGAAACTTCCAAAAATGGTCCTATCAATAATGCCTATCATGTGTAATGGCCTACTTGAGTATCATGCGTACGGTATATAGCTGACCGCGAATAACGAAGAATAATAAACAAAGAATAAATTCGAAATTCTTGGTTTTTTATTTATGATCCCGGATACGTTTGTTATAGCGAAGAAAATGCGGAAAAACTTTTTTGCGCTGCTGGGAAAAATAGCGAAACCCTTGTCCGGTATTGTCCAGAACTAGCGAAGAAAATAGGCTTCTACACGCCGCATTTTCTTCGCGAATTATGGATGGCAATGGACCAGATGTCCGCTTCAGAGAAAAAAATATTTTAACAATGTTTTTTTGTGAAGATATCCATCCGATATTTCGCATAATTAGATTATTCAAGATGCGTTCAACTCACTGTAATTGTAGCGTACAACGCGAATTTCGTATTGCGCATGCGTCAGTAGGTGGAGCCAAATTTCTAGGTTCGCTTTTTGCGCACCCTACACAAAAAAGGAAATCATGTTGGGCTGCCCTATTATATATTGAAGAAAAAGGGGTTTGTGGCTGGTTGGATTTGGGGCCGGCTGAACTGGTCCCGGCCGCGTTTTTGTTTGCGAAAGAAGTAGGTATGTGCGATTTCGTGACGACACGCTTGCAAACCACAACCAACAGTTAGCTGGCGGCAAAATTTAAATTTTCGATGTTTAATCAATTCAGAGCGTGTTTTCCCTGAAGGGAAATGGGGACGAATTTAAAATTAAAACTTAAAAAATATTTATAAATAAATTGCAAAGAAAAATGAAGACCTCACGCCTCACGCCTTGAATATATGCTACAGCACAGGCAATTTTCATCCAATGACATGTTCGATCCGAATGATAGGGATAGGTTAGTTTTCATCGACGCCATCAATATTGGTAAATACAGCCCGGGAAAAGCCGGGCCTTCAAACTAGTTTATTATATAATTAAGCTTATTACACCTTCATCATAAATATTCGTATTAGACAATGTATTGACATTAAATATCTGACTTAAGAAAAATAAGATATGATTAAAACCATCAATTTATTTAATAAAAATTTACGGAGTTAACGCATTCGGAGAAAAGCAAAATACGCCTACAGAAAATTCTGCATTAACATAACACCCGTCCACTGATCTTTCGATAAGCGCGATTTTATTACATTAGGTTCATTCGATTTGGTTAATTATTTTAGAAGAATTGCAAAATACTTCTAATGTAATGAACCAAATAAAAACGAAATGAGATACAAGTATTGCTTATTTAAATTCTGGTATTAATTTCCTGTATAAAAAACATGTGAACAGATTAAAAATAAATGCCGCGATATACATGTATATATATTTCACAGCATACTTAGCATTCATGTACATGCACATTATGTAAGAACGTAATTTAAGCCACCGGGACCCTTATAAAGACATGTTTCTGATTTGCCATGGGTTGTTATGGAGTGAATTTTATATAAATGAAATTTCAACCCATCAAGTACAGGTCGATTCTCCATTTCTCCGTTACCTGAAATTCCAAAAATTAAAATATTCCAAAATCCACTTTTGGAATGCTATGAAAAAATTCCATAATCTGAAATTAATGCAGTATGTTGGTGAGCATTTCAGATAAGGGATAAGCAACTTATTATCTATTTGTCAGAAAAAAAATTACTGTGAATTTATTTCCTACCTACAATGGGAATAAAAATATACTGATAATATACAGTTTAAACCTCACTAATCCCTCCAGCTTGGATATAGACAGATGTCGTACTAGCGTATTTTAAGAACCAGTTGAGGCTCCTAGGAGTAGGAGGTACATGTATATAATCAAGGGTAAAATACCAGTAATAAAAATAGTATCTGTATCCGAGCACAGCTGTAGCAGCATCAACCACCGTACTGGAAGCAAGATGAGGTGGACGTAAACAACATGAGAGATCTGGTGGTGCCACAACTGACCAAACGACGGAAATGCAAATTAATGGCCACCAGAACCACCGATTTCAACCTTTACCATTATTACAGTAGATGAATATGAAACTGAAACTAAGGCAATCGACATACATGTACTTGTATAATATAATATCTATAAGTATTATATACCTTGTATACCGGTTATACACTTGTAGCTACTTAATATATACGTTCATTTTATTTCAAGATTACTGTAGCCTATACGAGGGGTGTTCATTAAGTTTTAGCAATCATTTAAAAACCGACAGTATGGATTTTAATGACATTTGGCGGAGAAATGAGTGTAAATGTCATCTATTATTTAAAAACATTCCATTTTGGGAGATGCATTTTACCCATCGTTCTGGATGCGAGTTTATAATTCGCCTAAAACTCGCAGTCGACTTGAGTTTAAGCTAGAGCTTCCAAATCAGCATTTCTGACAGACACTGGCCGTCCAGCACTTCTCTGAGCATCTTTCACAGTTGTCTGTCGATTTCTGAACTTTTTAAACCACTCATAGACCGATCGTTTGGGCATTACTTGAACCTTAAACATTTGACAAATTTCTGCTCCTGAAATTCCTTCAAATGTTTTTTAAAAAAATTAACAACAGACTGCTGCTGAGCCACTATCTCCTTTGAGTTCATCATTGCTTTCGAATTTTAAACAGGACCAATTTTTTAAACATGCATTATATTTTAATGTTGAAATTAAAATCTATACAGCGTTTTTTTAAAATGATGGCGAAAACTTAATGAACACCTTTAGTAACTACAAAATGTATACTCCTTCCTCCTTTTAATAAATGATACTGAAAATATAAATATTTTTTAAGTATTTTTAATCATGAAGTAAGTGAACGTTATGTCAAAGCTGGTGTAAACTCAACTTCATATTTCCAGTTTATCAAGGCTAAAAAAGCATCAGATTTTTGCAACATCTTGAACAATTTTAATTGGTAATTGAGCAGCTTCGTGTCCAGGCCTCCAAAAAAATTTAGTCCTGGGGAAAAATCTCCAAGCGTTGATAAACACATCTTGCAAAATTAAATCACCGATGTGCAACCCGCATTAATCCGGGAAGTTAGTAATTTACACTTTGAAAAGATTTCTTGATTAAGATCAAATTTGTCTCGAGGCAAATGCACTTAAGAGAACCCTTATAATGCAATTTCTTCATGAATTCTACTGGTGTTATTTGAAAAGAATTGGATTGCATCGCTCATCCGTTATTTTTACTAATATTCGGTAATTATATACTAAAATTAAGGAGAACCACCCTCAAATGTCCACAATATAGGAAAGTTTTCATTTCGCACTGTAACGAAGATCTTTATACAGAATATTTAATTAAGCAAAAAGCTGTTTTAAGACAAATTACATCGCAAACCACTATTGAATGGTTTCAAATCCATGGCTGTGCCGATAAACCCTGTCATTCTTTCAAATAAAACTGATATGTTGAAAGCTTCAATCAGCTGAGCCGCACAAAAAGTAAAGCTGCTTTCCTGATAGGTATTTTTTTTAATCAAAATGGATTTGTTTTTTTTCAGTTCATCGATAAATAAGTTTGATCTTCTTTAATGAAAAAAAACATGCGAATGTTAAAAAGTAGAAGATTTTTTTGGCGGATTTGCTGGGTTTCTAGAAAATTTGAACCTACGCTGCATTACCTCCATTAGCTAAAGCACCAAAAGTATTTTGCTGATAAACGCTGACTTTCAGCGCAGCGCAGGCTTTATAACCGAAGTAATTTTAAATGTCACTAAGCTTAGCGCTTCCAACCATTAATCAGATCACGATATAAGCTCTATTTTTTTTAAAAAAAATATATAATGTACATGTACACTGTACAGTATATAAGAAGCCTATTGGCAATTCAAATGGGGATTAATGGTTTACCTTATAAAAATAACCATGCCAAAGTTTATTTTCCTATAGAGTATTGTGGCTTATCTAAAATTCAAAAGAGTCTATTATACAATCAGAACTTTTAACTTAACATAATGATAATATATAGCACAGGAAAGCCAAAGTTTTACGGTTTACACATTCCATGGATTTTCTTTATGAGTAATAAACAAAATACGGTCGTAGAAATGCATAAAGAAGCATCTCTTCTTCCAGGAGTGAAAACGTGCATGAAATGCCACAGTCATATTACATTTTGCATCCTTTTATGTAGGTCAGTGCGAATACGATGCATATATACGATGTTCATTTTTTTATACAATTTCAACTGAACAATTAAAGAATAGGTATTTTGTAAAGTGTCAATCATCATCTGTAAAATAAATAAATTGGAAAAACAAAAGAATTCCAGTTTTCTCTTTATGACCATATGACCAAAGGGCTTTCGCAGTTTTCCTATGAATTATTATACCATACATGTATTTCTGATTCGTAACTACCATGCATTAAATTCAGAAACTTTATTTTTAGTTGCTGAATTTAATGCATGTTAGTTACGAATCAGAAATACATGCATGGTATAATAATTCATAGGTGAACGGCGAAAGCCCTTTGGTCATATACTATATTATTAAGGGGGCATTATCTTAAACTAACATTAAAAAACTGAATAATGAATGTACATGTATAATACGGCACGAACTATGTAGTAAATATAGAATAATTAATATAAGCTTATGCTTCTACAACTATTCGTTTATAAAGCGATTGAGATTCCTTTGAAGAATTCCAGGAAGACTATTGCACGAAGGCCACAGCTACAGCTACATGTACATTACTTGTAATTAACTTGTAATTTTCCAAGTCTATCTTCACCACAGATGACGTCAGTCCATATTAATTTTATGGCATATAGTGCACGTATATTTATCTCAAAAATTATGCAAAGTGTACCCGATATTTTTAATGTGAAATGCAATATCCAAAGAATGACTGAAATTTGAACTTCCATGGCGTTAGACATTTCAGAAAGTTTGATCATGCATTTCTGGGAAATTAAATGAGAGTTGGTTGTGGATTTTTAACGTTAGATAATTTTTTCTTAAAATAAAGAAAAATTTAAAAAGTACGTTTTTGGAACAGATCGTGAAAACATGCTATTACATGTACATGTAGGTGTATCTACAGGAGCATGGGCATTTTACAATATGTTTACAGGCACGATAAAATATGCCGTCCTTCTCAACATATAAAACTTAAAATTCAACGCAAATAAAACTTCAGGAGTTATGTCACTCGAAGGGATAATAAATGTCACTCGAATTTAATAAGGCATTTCATATGCGATAAGAATCGAAATTCTTCCCTTCCATTAAGTAGTTCCGTAAAAAAGCTGATATTTATATCCAGTAGGGACACTTCTTTGCTTGTCGGTATAATAAACTATTAAACAGGCATGCTCTTAGGCAAGAGACACGGTGATAAAACAGTTCGTTTATTCCCGAGAGAAATTAAAAGAAAATTTGCATCGCAAATACTTTCACACACCCTGCTAGTTTTTTGCCGGAAAAAAAAACTAAGAGTCTGGTGATGATGATGGTATAAGACCCTTATAGAACATCTCTTTCTTCACATCGCTACGTTTCCTATTAGTTTAACATTAAGTAGAACTATAAATAAGCTCATGCTGTAGAAGGTAAAAACAAACATGTCAGCTTCATTTTTCATTCGGGTGTTGCAGTCTTGAGAGCAAGCACTCAATTTTATGTAGAAAAACACGCGCATACTTTCGAAAAGCTTGTTTACACTAAAACTAAATTAATCTTGCCTATAATTGAATGATATCGCAATTTCCAAGTGCAAATCTATGTTTGCTTCAACGCCATAAAAAACCTGGTAGCTTGAAAGCTAGTCAAATTAACTGAGGCATAACAACACAATAATACACCAACGCCGTATATTCACATCCAATGAGGAAAAACATCGCGATTCTCAATTGTTTCTCAAAGTTCGGCAACAGTTATGAACATTGCGTTTCCTAAAATTATACGTTTTAATGCCTGATTCCCACTGGGCATGCAGGTGTGGCGCATGCGCACTTTGCTCTAATGCATTCTGCTCTCGGTAGGTGGCGCTGCAACTCAGCTAAATTTCAGCTAGCTTTTTTTCTTCAACCTGGTCCTGGGTTTTCCGCTAGCGCCCGGTTTCACGCATGCGCTCTCCAAGATGTCGGCCATAACCAACATAGGCCCGAGTGGAGCAACATTGATAAAGGATCAGGCATGCCAGTTGTTTTAAAAGTTCATTTCTACGTTTTTTGGCATCTTACTATATTTATAGGAGTATCAATTTTTATATGTGCAGAGAATTGAATTTTTAAATTGAAAATCGAATTATCCTTTCCATGTCATTAGCTATAGCGCTTTATTTTTCCCTCTGATGAAATGCTGCCCAGTGGAAATATGCAATCAGCAAGTCTGTAGCAGCTTGAGCAGATGAATTTCTATTTCCCTGCTCATTCTGCCTAGTGGGAATCAGGTTTCCAGAAAAACCTGGAATAGTAAGGGGAAAAGGGAGAGAAGCTGAAAATTTCATTTTTGGGGCGCGCTGAATAATGGACAATGTCCAATATTACTTTTGATATGCTACATTAAGTAAAATTGAAAAACTCCTTCCCTGTTAGATAAATGAATGTGAGTTACTAAAAAGTCCAAATTAAGTCCGCCGTAAAAGTTACTGACTATATAAGTTTTAGTAGCTTGTCATCCAATTATAAGAATGATTTAAAAACTGAAGAAAACAATGACAGAAACAGAAAAGAAATGGCTTCTATCATTCATTATTTACAAGTTTTAATTCGAAATTCAGGGAAATGCGCTCTAGCAGAGGAATAAAGCTGGTCATACACGAGGCAAATTATATCTGGAAACTTACCAATTTTAGGTGTGTCCGAAAAGTCAAGCGCATATTTCTGAGCATTTTTTAGTTTTTTACATTAGAATTCACATTCTAAAAAACATAACTTTTTGAACGTTTCATATGTTTCCAGAGATAATTTGCCTCGTGTATGACCAGCTTTAAAACGAACTTCAGACAATATGAAAAACAGGTAAGTTAGAACGGGGAATTCCCCGATAAAGTGCGTGGCACCTTCTTGCTCATAGACGTGGGGTATTACACATGTATGATTTCATTGAAAATTTGATGAAATTTATTATTTACCTGCATAAATGATTTATAGCTGATGTCAGGTTTATTAATATTATTTCTTACAATACGAACTATGGATTAAACGAACAAATGTTCACGTCCCTTGAGATTCCTGGTTTCCTTAGGGTTCGGCGTATAGTGCGCCCATATAGGGTGGGAGCACATATAATTTAAAAGTCTCAATGTGCCCCCCACCCATAGGCTTTATAATTAAAATTACATATTTTCTCCGAAAAAAATTAGACCATCGCAAATTTGGCGGTAGGTGAAGGGCACGCAAAAGATTTTGTCATAGGGGCCTGACAAAAATGTCTAGCCTGGCCGGGTGCCCGACAAAGATTCTGGCCTGCATGGGTGCCGACCAAAGATTCTGGCCTGGGGTCCATCACAGACCCCGACCATGGGCCCGCTTCGGGATATTGGATGGCCCTGATCGAACAGCATTCAATGCTTGGAAAATATTGATGAATTTGAAAAAATCTGATCAGAATCGTAATGGTGTTTTCCTTCTGGGACAATTCTACAATGCATTATTATAGAAAAAATTGTATTTTAAGAAAATAAACTTGTACTAACACGTCCGGACTGGGCTTGAAAGGGTTAAGGCGTGAATCCAGACGTATGATACCTCGGCATATGAATGCCCATTGCAGGCAGAGTCCGATGACGTAAATGCTAAATGCCATGGTGGTCAAGCTATGGTGACGGACGCCGAGAAACAACAATGTCAGCCCTGTCACGATGAAAAATTGAGCATCTTGATAGGCTGCAAGGGAAGAATTTCAAAGTCAGCATATGTCCTTGGCTAGAAATGACATTTATTACTGCACATGCACTTGTTTCGGTCGAGCTCACTTCATTACATAATTAAGGTACCTTGTTTAGTTATATACAAAAGTTTAGAAGTGCAGCGGTTGGTACAATTTTCTTTAGGCGAAGGCGAAGGGGGGCAAACACTAATTGCTAGCTGCGCTGCAGCGCACTTGTGCACTGCTGTAAAACGAACTTTACCGAACAATTTGTTTTCCGCCTAAATGAAAGCGTCTCTCCCGCCCCCTTCCCCAATTTCAGGGCCCACCAATGGAACCGTCTCGTCCCGAGCCACGCGGCTTGAAATCATGAAATCTCTTTAGTATAGCGCGTGTTTTGCTTCTACGGCCAACAGATAGCGTGATACAGTGGTGTCACAAAGTCGTTTGGAGGTGTGGGGGGGGGGAGTTCGAAAAAAGAATGTTTGTAGCTGTCACAGGTGTGACATGTAAATAATAAATATATATTATAACTCCCGTATCCGAAGGACACGTCGTGTGAAAATTTGAAAGCAATCGGTGAAGAACTTTCAGAGATTAGCTGTTCCGAACAGGTCGACGTTTACATTTTTATTTATATAGATTACAAGTGCGTGACGTGAAAATTTCCAAACGCGGTTACAAAATTTAACATTCAAACTTGAATATAAAAATTGCAGTGTAGCAGGGTGTACCGTCCTGCATATACATGTTAGGGACAATGTGTCGAGGGTTTGAAAACACTCTCAATTTATACTTTCGAGGATAAATTCTCGAAAAGATTTTAACTGAAATTAGCCAATAGAATTGGTTTTAACTATTAAAGAAATAGTTAAAGAAAGGCAGGAAGGCCAAAGGCAGGATTTTTAGGATATTTTAAAAAAGAAAATAACCAATGGAATTGCTTCTCTAAAATATTTTGCAATATTATTGCAATTATTGCAGGGCTGCTAGGATCGGATCCTCTTCCAGCATCCACTCTGTTTTATGAGGATCATAAAACATAAAATGTTATTGTTATTATATATAGGCCTACTGAGTTGTAACTGGATGTGCTGCAAAGAACGATTACTTTCATTCCCTTAACCTTCTCAAATGTTCTCAATCAACTCATCAAATTACACAGCTGTGCAATCATATCTGCATGGTTTCATTAAGTTCAGGTAAGAATAAATATTTCTTGTATGAATGAAAACACAAGTGTGACATACTAACATACAACTGGAGGAAAGAACTATATGTTGGAACATGAGGTTCAAGAAATTTTGTTATCTGTAATCATTGCTTATGCTCACTCCGTTGGAACAGAAAAACAAACCAACATCTAAGGAATAAAATTGGATGAATAACAAGTTTAATAGTTAACTGGTGCATTACGCCACATGTGATAAAATTTGAAGAACTGTTACATGTACCACGTTTTGGATCTGCATTTTCAAACGGCAACGGTATCAAGTAGTCAGTAGAACAATCTATGGAATTGAGGTTTTAAATTCGAAGCAAATTGATTTCAAAAAAGACGCCTCTGCAAATTCTATATTTTGCAAATCATGTTCAGCTCTTGTGGTGTTATTTCCTAGTCAAGATCTGACCCCACCTGACTCCAATTTCAGCCCCATAGAAGCCTATGGTTATGTGCTAACAATACTGCTTTACATAATTTAAATATTTCCATTGCTAATGGCACCAACAATCACTGAGACCGTTTTTGGGCTGCTTCTGTTCAACGCTTTCAAGAAAGTCGGACAGATGTTCTCAGAGTCAATTGCCCTTCGTCTGTTTCCGAGTCATCACTAGAAAAGATTTCACGCAATGGTCAACAAAAATGTCAAGCAAAACAAGATCACTTGTGTTGAGGCAGGCGTCCAACACTTTGAGGTGGAAGTGGTTACCGAAAAGCCCATCGGAGTGCCAACAACAGCCCACACCAGGGAAATTGTAGTGCCTCCAACCTACATGCCAAAGAACGGCACTGTTTTCAAATGGCACATCTGCCAGTATGTCTTAGAGGAAGGTAACTACACTTTGCAGGACGATGACTGCATCATCAATTTGGATGAAGAGAAT
This sequence comes from Ommatoiulus sabulosus, assembly GCA_034697705.1. Lineage (NCBI taxonomy): Eukaryota > Metazoa > Arthropoda > Diplopoda > Julida > Julidae > Ommatoiulus > Ommatoiulus sabulosus. The sequence continues at coordinate 477 of JAQGAO010002057.1, read as the reverse complement.
CTTCTAACCAGAATTGCCAGTGCATAGCATTATGAATTTCATAAGCGCCGGTAAGCACCAGATCAGGCAAGGGGTCGTCAATTTTGCCAACCAGGGTGTGATAAACTTACTAACCACGCTCATGGACTGCGTGAGAGTGGCCGATGACATGGGTAGGTTAAGGTGGGAGCTGGTTGTGTATCGTCAACCAATGTCAGCATGGAAGGGAAACTTTGTCGTGGTGCAGGCAGGAATTGAAACAAAGGTAAGCTACACTGAACAGGATTCACGGAAAATTCTTCGCCAGCAATTCTTCGCCATGGTTAATTCTTCGCCTGTAAAATTCTTCGCCACTGGCCTAACCTAACCTTAATCCATCTTTAATTATATTATTCAAAATGTTTTCCCACCTAAATGGGGGCTCCGCCCCCAAAACCCTGCCAAGGGGGGGGGGGGGGCGCACGCCCCCCGCGGACCGCCACCCCCCCGCTGGCCGAA
>JAQGAO010002056.1:0-21196 GCA_034697705.1 Ommatoiulus sabulosus | reverse complement strand
TTTTCGACGTCATACAACTTTCTAATTGACTTTTTCTTTGTATATATTACCGTTTAAGACATTAACCGGCCAAATAGTTTGGGCACCATTGCATTCCGCACCCTATGGTTACTGTAATGTTCCCCATATCCGATTTCGTATTTGGACCCATTCTGTTTATTTTGGAGGGGGATAACAGACTTTTTACTCGCACTGTATATAGTGAATGTTGAAGACTGTTTAGTAAGTTTTTGTATTTCCCTAAAAAGTCGCTTAGCACTTGTTCAAAAAAGAGACACGTCCAGAAAGTAAGATTTAGTTGGGTTAAAAACGCACAATGAAATTTTATAAATATATTTATTAAATAAAGCAGTTGCATTTATTTTATTATATCTTCCACAAAGTCACCATTTAAATTATTAGATCCGAGACCCAAGACTTGTATCTGTATCCGTATCCCGAGAAAAGCTTTTTTCCATTCTTTTCATCTTCGAAACTAATCAGCCAGCCATTAACTTGCTGGTTTGCCTGCTTGACCGTTACATAAAAGTGAAACTTACTTACTGGAATGACCTCACACCTTTTTGATAAGCTTTCAGCAAAAAATGGCCAGACATTGTCTTGCATGAGACATCAACAGTTCCTCAATTTAATAAATTTGTCAGACTAAAACAACAAAATATTTGAGAATGTTTCTGATGCTCAAAAGTGTTGCATGTACTTAACCTAGCTAAAAGAAGTGTATGGTTAGCTAGACTGTAGGATAAACCAGTATAATAGTAAGCTCAGGAATTATTTTTGAAGAAGAACAGCTTGTATTGTTTTGCAGCATTCTGTAAGCCTTTAACCAGAAGCAAAATTAGCATGTGAAATTGTATTTTCCATCATGGTTGATGAGTAAATTATTACCATATGAATGTATAAATATTTATTGTCACCAAGCTTATATAATGCTATGAAAACCTAATCATAAAAGTTAGGAAACAATCAAAGAATCATCAGTAATGGCCGTTTACATTCGTAATACATGAATGTTAATTTATTATTTCTTAAAACTGCTTACTGCATGTATAACATGATAGTACATATATACGCGTGTATTGGTCTTCACAAGTTATTGCGATGTTATTCCAAATGTGGATTAAATTGCTAAAACTACGTTTAAATTCCTAATTATTTACAGTATTAGAACCAACATGCAGTGTGTAACTTCCTTTGTTAGCATAAGCTAGTTGTATATTTGTTAGAAATATCATTCCTACTGTTCAGTGTGAATAATTATTTTCTCCATTAATTGTTGGATAAATAAATTGGCTTTAGGATAGCCTCTGCATTTTTTCTAAAATCACACACCAGTTGCCGTTGTCGTAATAGCTTTCTTTCAACGAAAATGCTCCCACTTCTTCGCAAAGATCTTCAAGCTCTCCTTTCTGGAAGACGTGGTAATACCTATGCAGAACTTTTGATGCCGTATTGCTGGACGTTTCTTCTTGAACTTTGCTCCCAGATTTCAAATGCCACGGAACGAACAAGTCACGATGCGCAAACTGTGTGCGATTGATGTGTACTGGCAGAACTTTCTCTTCTGCCGGACATTCAACATGTCGAGGTTTGTCTGCGTGTGAACTTGATTGTTTTTCACTCGTGGATTTGATATAATGGGATGGTTTTTGATCCAGTTTCTGTTCTAGGGCCCAGACGTAAATGAGAGCCTTGCCTCCTGGCTGTAAAATGCGCGCCATCTCGTGCACTACTTGAACTCTCCTTTCCTGTAATTTAAAAAATGGCTAAGGTGAGTATTTTTTTTAATTGGAAGAAAGATTTCTCGAAAGCAAATTTACGGGGGGGAAGGGGGGGAAGAGAGATGGATCCTTGAACTCTGTGATGTGAATAACTTAGATTTGCAGTAAGTCTAGTACTAAATTGTTAGCAATAAGATGCCTACCACTGTAGCGAGGTGATGAATAACTGCTATGCAGAGACATGCATCAAAAGTCTCGGAGCGCAAAGGCAAGGCCATGGCATCGCAACAAAAGCCATTAAATCCTCGCTGCCCGCAAATTTCCATGAGTTTTTCGCTGCGATCACATCCAACCTGAGAAAGGCAAGTAGTTAATTTACCTCTTCAACGATTTTTTCATATAATACGTTGAACATAATTTCAAATGGCGCCCGAGGCTATAATTTTTAGCCCAATTTTTTTTTAGTAATTTGAGCAAATTTGAAGATACACAAAATGAAAATTTCAATCATAATTGATTTTCATATTAAATAGTGCTTAATTGCCACTGGAAAACGAAAAACAGAATTAAAACTTTGAAGTATGGTGCATTTCTGATCATTTGTCTAAAAAAATCATATCGGGAGTATTTACAGATGTACATGTATTTGCGATACTGCTGTGTGGAACTCTATGCCGCACCATTTTTGATACAATACTCGTATTCATTATTACAATTAAACCAACCTCACCTTGAATATTGAAGGGTTTATTCCTAGGTATTTCCCATTTCCGCAACCGAGGTCAAGAAGCATAGTTCCGGTTGGGAAAGATTGAATGAAATCAGTGACCCTCGGCCAAGGTGTGTGACGGGTGTTACTAAAATGCGAAGCTATTTCATCATAAACCTGAAAGATGTTTCAAGTGTTAGGCCTATAATATATCAGATGTATCAATTCCAATCACAATCATTTTCTTGCTTAGAATAGCAGCTCACTAAATTTAAAACTATACGGAAAGCCGTTAGTTTTTTTGACTCAATAACCCAAATGTAATTTAGAACAGTGTTTCCCAACCTTTTTAGTTTTACCCCTGCGGACCGTGAAAATTACAAAAATAGGAAAAGTATTCCGCAGATCACTACGGCAGAAATAATTCACTATTTATATAGTTTGTTGGTAGCAGTTTTAAAATCTAATATTTCGGGTTGCAAATTCTATAGTTATTCAAAATAATCAGCAACCGAGTGGACTTACGAACTTTTTTCACAGACCAATACCAGTCCACGGACCCAGAATTGAGAAACACTGATATAGAAACTGAATTTATCAATGGTACAGACGTCTTGAACGTACCTGGTGAACGTGTTCGTTTTCTAATTTTCTGGCGTCTATCTCTGACTCTGCAAGCTTGTTTGGCCCAAACGTAGAGGGGACAGAAGAATGGTCGGCTTGCGAATCGCATTTTTCTGGAAATTGGCATTTGCAAGAACCGCGCCGAACTTTTCGAAATGTGTAAGATGTCCTTGTGCCACGATACAAAATTTCTGAACAGCTTTCATTTGTTTCATCTCTAACGATGTCCGTTTTTCTTGGAGCAATCCTGGCAGACAACGATAAAATTGTTAGCCAGAATGTCTCCTCGTATCTAGTAGGTTATGTATTAGAAGCATCAAGTAGATGTTTTATATTTATTACCCATGTGACCACAGGTATCTGCTTTCCTTGGTCATTATCAATAAACTGCGCCTGGGCAACAATATGCCATGTTGTTGGCCATTAGGGTGTTTAAATTCCATAACGCAAGGTGAGCCCAAACTGAGTGACAATATTCCATCTTCAAAAGCAGAGTGTGTATCCACATGAATAGGTATTCCTGATAAGAGCATTTAAATATTAACTTATAATTGGAAACATCATTTTGTTAGGGTAATATCAAAAAAAGCTGTTAGGGCAGTTCAAAAAATGCACAATTTTCCCTCAATTTTGTTAAAATGGGAATTTAGTGCTGGCATTTGATTACCTTGTCCTGGTTGGTACTGATTGACTGTAAGTTGATCAGGTCTGTGCGAGATATACTGGTGGTCTAGGAAGCTGGTCAAAATTTCTTGACAAGGAACAGGAATCTGTTCAGACATTGGATGGTCCACATCCACGTTGTTACTTCCATACAAAAACTCGTAGCCGTAATGTTTCACGGATCGATTCTTCATGGAATTTCCTATTTGGTTGTTACCATAAAATACGAGGATAAAATCATTGCTGTTTAATGGTTATGATTGCCTAAAATATCCCGACGAATCAAAATGTCTCGCTCACCTGAAGATTCAAATTCAACTTTTAGAAGCAATTCTTCTTGCTCTTCAGTAATTGCATTTTCAACCAGAATCAACCCTGGTGGCAGATAATTGGTTGCTGCAAACCCCAGAAGACTGGGAACTATGTAAAGAATTGATAATGCCAGCACAAGTTACAAATATATAGCCTATATATTTTTTTATATTATCGTCTGTTTCAAATGATCAAATAAATGATCAAATTTGTTACTCGAGAAATTCATATTTATTTTCAGAAATGTCAATTTACCTTTAGAAACGAAAGCCAAATACAAGATTTTGTCTATCTTTGACAGCTTTCTTCCATGAACCTCTCGCAATGAACAAGCTGCATCGTCGACATTTGCAAAACATACAAAACAAAAGGACTGACAAGGCACCATGATAATATCTTCTATGGGGCCGTAAGCCACAAATATCGTCAAGATGTCATCGGTCGTTAGTCCAGTCATCAATCCCGCATTTCCAATCATAATGAACTACAGGTGAAAACGGAAGAGTACCGGGAAGTTACTTGGAGCGTAGTGCTTAGAAATGACATTTCTGAAGCAAAAGGACACTGGCTATATAGAGACGTGAATCTGTGTTGCAGGTGATATTCGAGATTGTCCCAATCCGATTTTTTGGAACTCGATTCAGTGACTAAATACGGCTATCCAACTTTCAAGATAATTCCTGTCTTCAGTCATTCACTTCACGTACAAAACAGCACACTATATAATTTTCTCGCACCTCTAAATTATGAGGATTTTTTTTTGTGATATATTCATACGTCTGCCTGTTTAGAAAAATACCGGCAAACGTGAAACGTCATGTCTAAACAAGTTTCAACTTGAATCACTGCCTATAGTCACAGTATATTGTGCTATATAGTGTTCATCTAAAAAATTATACGTTATAAAACGCGACAAGCGAAAAATTATCACACTAACTCCAATTTCTCTAGGAGAAAAGCGATCTTATTTTATTTTTTGTGACATTTCCCGTTTTATTTTTAAAAATAACGCAATCTTTTTTTTAAAAAAAAACACTTCGGCAATGATATTTTTCTCTTCATCTTTTATCAAGTGGTTGGAATATTAAACTAATGCCGCAACCATTATAAATGTTTATTTATTTACAAAATACTTTCTGTATTGCCGCATGCTTAGTTTTGGCAGTAGGAGTAATTTCATACTGCCAGAGGTAAATTTGTATTATTAATTTCATTATTTTGGCCTTATTAATAGACACCTGATGAAGACGCATGTTGCGTCGAAACGTTGTGTTTTGTAAATAAACAAGATTTTTATGGTTGCGACATTTTACGACGTTTAATTGTTATATTTTTCTGAGAAATGTTTTTTAAAAATCAGGAAATAATGTCACGAATATAAGCAAAGCTTGATTCCCTAGGTGAGGAACCATGGGACAAGTTGTGCAGGCCGGTGTTGGTACTGATATGTGTTAAAAAAAGGTAAACAATTCCTAAAAACCTCACAAAATATACCCAGAAAATAGTAAAAATGCTCTTACGCGTGTTGGGGAACATGAAACCTCGATGTCCATTTTCTTCGTAGCTTGGGCCATCACCTTATTTAATTTTCTATTCGCTTTTTTGCCATTTCTCGTCAGTTTTTCGGAACTTGTATTTTCACTCATGATTGCAGCAACGTTATTGTTCAAAATACGCGTCGCAGTACCGAAGTACTAAACTACAATATGACTATAGAAAGCTGTACCTTTCTATTAGCATCGTTAATAAGACATTAACTGCATTTATATGCCGTTTCAAACATTTTATAAGATCTAAAATATGAAGAAAAATAATAAAAAATACTTGTCAAGCCATAGTGCACGTGGAGTTGCTACCGAGAGCACAGTGCGCCGAGTCTTGATACAAATACACCATTAGTTAAAGCGCCGTTGTTTTAACCATTGTTACTGTGCTTTCAGGTAGCAACTGTTATAATTTCGTCTGCTAGGTTTACTTGGAACGTCGTGTTCGGCTGATGTTGTATGTTTGTATTTTATTGACACAAAAAATCAAATTTTCTAGGCATAATTATGTCAAAAATGCGCCAGATCCCTTTAACTTGCAGTGGACACACCAGGCCCGTTGTTCAGTTAGCGTTTAGTAAATTAACCCCGACTGGATATTATTTAATTTCTGCTTGCAAAGGTAAATTCCATGCATGTGCGCAAATGAGAATTACTCGTTGTGGTCGTATTGAGCTTTTATTTTGACTGTAAACATATCCGTGTATGTTTATATGTTATATATAACGTGTATTTATGTATTATTAATGTATATATTTATGTATTATTAGATGGAAAGCCGATGCTTCGCCAGGGTGACACTGGAGACTGGATAGGAACTTTTTCAGGACATAAGGGCGCAGTTTGGGGAGTTGCGTTGAACAACGAGGCAACAAAAGCTGCTTCTGGAGCGGCTGATTTTACTGCCAAGGTATGAACTAGGTGATTTTTGTAACAATTGAGGTCCTAGTTTAACAATACTAGAAATACTAATTTTGAACACACTCATGAGGTGATGTGTCAGGTGATCGAGGTACGTGCAAAGTGTAGCAACTTATAGACAGTTATTCAGTTTGGTTAAATTTATTGTTGGGTGAATGCTATTTTTTTGACTGACAAATTACTGCGTTGATATAAAATAATTTTTTTTTCTGTTTGATGTTTTAGGTGTGGGATGCCATTAGTGGAGATGAACTTTGTACTTTTACGCATACGCACATTGTAAAAAGTGCGGACTTCTCTGAGGACAGCGGACATCTACTGACAGGAAGCAATGAGAAATTATTACGGATATTTGATTTAACTAAAACAGATGCAGGTAATTTACAGTAACGCACTGATGAAGCAAATTAATGTTACGTTTCGTAAGACATTAGTACATGTTTTTATTTTATTAGAACCAATTACATTTTCTGGACACACGTCAAGCATCCGGCAAGCTCTTTTCCTTCCTGGATGCCAACAGTTTGTCAGTGCTGCTGATGATAAAACTGTCAGGTAATGAATATCAATATCAAAGAAATGCATATTTTTGAACTTTGTTTTCATGTTTTCTTCCAAAGAAATGCTATAGTGTAATCTAAACGAAATGCACTTATTAATTGATGGATTTGCATAATTTTAGATTGTGGGATAAAACAAATGGTCAGGATGTCCGTAAACTTGAATTTCCCTCACCGCCTAGCAGTTTGGAAATATCTCAGGATGGCAGTCAACTTTTAATAACTCACGGACACACCGTCAGTTTTTGGGACCTACAATCGTAAGCTTTTTACAGCTGTTCAGTTAATGAACAATGACTGAAATCGTTTCAATTTAATAATAAATGCTTTGTATCCAATTTTAGGTGGGAAAAACTTAAAGAATTTCATATTCCTTCTCAAGTCAACTCTGCATCCTTGCACCCTGATAAAGATGTCTTTGTTTGTGGCGGGGAAGATTTTAAAATGTACAAATTTGATTATAATAATGGTACAGAACTAGGTAGGTTTCATATATTTCATTATTATTCTTCAAATCATACATAATTAGTTAAGTAGATAGGCTTTTTTGAATGTTACTTGTGTTCAAACAATAAATAGCTTTGTAAAATCGAATTTGTATAGCTCTAGCATTATTCAACATGCTAAAATTTGTCAAAAAGTACTTAAAACATGGTACAAAAGATTTGCCCAAATCGTCTGCAGTATATAGGGTCTAAAGTGTATAATTAAATTGAAATAATCACATTGTTCATTGACCACTTTTTTTCAGAATCTTTCAAAGGACATTTTGGACCTGTGCATTGCGTACGATTCTCTCCTGATGGCGAAGTGTATGCTAGTGGAAGCGAAGATGGGACTCTGCGTTTGTGGCAAACATCTATTGGAAAAACGTATGGATTGTGGAAATGCATTCAAGCAGATGAATCCATATTGTCCGATATAACGAATAACTCAAACCAACTGGCAAAAACCGACACACTTGTTAGCACCGAAGTTTAATGTCGAAGGTAAAATGTCTTATATCTCCATTATCATGTGTCAAATAAATCCTGGTTTTATAATGCAGAATCCTTGATTTACCACGTATTGTATGAACATCTTATTCAAGGAGGAATGGGAAACCACAGGTTTTGTGGTAAAATAACAAATTGAAAGTAATCTGCCACTTTGATGAATTTGGTGGTATGATGGAGGTCAGGGTTTCTCAACTGCCAATCCAACAGAAATTTCCTTTCTGAGAGCAAATCTCTGCACGTACGTTCAGTTTCTGGTCATTTTTAATAAATAACTATAGCATTAACATTTTGCAATATTACATTTTAAAATTAATATAAAAAAACTATTTATTTCTGCCGTAGTGGTCTGCGAAATATATTTCCTATTTTCAAAGATCCACAGCTGTGAAAAGGTTGAGAACCCCTGATGTAAGTCATTAATAGAAAGAGTTAATATGGCACATATTCCATATAGGATAATTCTTGAATGGAGGATGGCACTCATCAGATGTCCGCATTCTGTGGAAAATCCTTAATTAATTTAAAATACTTATTTGTAGATGCAAATTTTACAAAATAGAAGCGCAAAAGCGATTCAACAAATAGTAATTGCATTTTGGAATAATCATAACTAGTTAAAAAATTCTCATGTCAACTAGCATTTATTTTCTTTTTATAATACAATACACACTTTGAGGAAAGAATATCCTCGCTAACTATTTGTCAATTTTTTAACTTTTCAACGTTACATGACCAGACATCTAGTCCAGTGGCTCGAACGAATAATGTACTTGACCCTTGTATGGAAACTGTTCTGGCATCTAAAAACCAAAAGAACCATTAAACATTTGCTCTTTGTCCATCAAGATTTCTTATGCTAACTTAATTCTGCAGCAACACTTACCAAGGGCTTGATGACTTTGTAATTTTCCATAAACCGCATTAGAAAATACCCACCAACAAATACTGAGGTGAAAATCAGCGCCATGTTGCCGCTGAAAGAAAAATACAAAGAATGGTCAAAGTGGATCGATACTACACTCGATGGTCAACAGCGTTCGAAATGCTGCATCACGTACTAGGAGACTTGTGGTCTGGCATTTGCATTGTAACGGTCTTCACCATACATGTCTGCTTCAACGTGTAACTGAAATAGCAACACAAAATGATGTTTAGAAAATGCAAATGTTCCACATCTTTTTATCCAGCTCATTATTTTCTTTACACAGTCATACATACAGGCTCGTTGAAGTCTCGTTTTAGTTCTGGGTAATCCCATGCATAGTAGGGATCTCGCGCATCTCCTGATACTATGGGCAGTTTGGGGTAATCTCCATATCCGTGTCCATCATCAGTTTCAGGGTATGGCTCGTAATCTAGTCTCGACAAAAATAGCAAATGTATAAGGCAAGTTTTCCATTAGGCGCAAAAGTCCAAAAGAAACAAATGCTGTACCTTCTGGGAGTAAGCCATATTTTTTGGCTGCTGCAGCCCTTTCTTCGGGTGTGCGTGGATATGGCCCTGGTTTCCAATCCTTATTCCAGTCTAGAGATAGAAGACTATTAATTAGCTTAGGCATACTGCTAATGGAGATTTAATGCATTTTATTAAAATCATGTGGTAAACGCCATATGATTAATTTTAGGTGTCAAGTTTTCAGGACCATGACAACCTGCATGCTGGGGTACGTGAATACAGTCCGAGCAAGGTGGCCGAGTAGTTAGCATTCTCGTCTCGCTTACGGTAGATGCGGGTACGATTCTTTGATTGTGGTTTTTCGTGGTTTCTCACAATCCCTTCAGGTGAATGCTGGGATAGTTCCTATATTAAATCTGCCATGACCGTCATCCCATTCTCCCCGTTATAAGGTCTCAAATACGGGAAATATAACGTAATTGTGATGTTGGGGTCCATCATCACCAGACTGCTTAGTTTGACTAAATTTGCATAAGGATTCCCCCTGCCAAATGTAGTATGTACTGACTGAGGGGTAAAGATTATAATTAGAAGGTCAGGTTTGGTTTTCTATCGATTCCCTAAGCGACGTGCTTAGTTTCTCGTTTATGTAAGGTGGGTCCTGGATAAATGTCAGTTGCCCCAATCTTATATGGATATAACCTAATGGCAAACCCGTAATAACAAACGGCTATATATAGATTCCAGAGAGTTAGCAACCTCTATATACATGTAGGTGCAAGCTAGCCTAGCTATACTGGCTTGCATTTGGGTGCATGGGTTATTTTTTTCATATACTAGCTGTCCTAGCTGATAGGGCATGTATAATGTAGTTTCTCAAAATATGATTAATTATCTTCTTTTCCCAGTCTCTCTCCTGTAACGTTACCAGATCTGCATTTTTTGCTGTAGGCATCATAGGTCGATCATATATACATGTACTGTATATGCACAGATGTACTGCACCATTGCTAGCTATCAGCAATTTAATGCACACAATTATGTGCAGATTTTGTTGATGTTAGTGCAACTTCAGCATTCCTACTTACAAGTTCTAATAAACGGATGCACCAAGGGTTTGTTGGAATTTAACAGCTGTTGTTTAAAAGTAGCAGAGAGAGGGATTAACCTTCTCAACGCCATTGCTCTTACTGCAATCAGGCAAATTACTGGCTAATTTCATCTACTGTCGTTACCGAAAAAAGCTTATAAAAATTTCAATCGGGAAGTCTTTGTCTATATTATTTCCAATATAGAAGTCCCAATATACTCGAAGTACACAAATTTAATGAAATGTTCCAATTTCAAGTTGAGAAAATGCATTCAAGGCTGAGCTAAAGAAATAAATCGAGAGTCCCAATATGGCGGAGTTTTTACGCGCATGCTCTGTCCGGTTCCGGTAGGCGCCAGCAGAGGTGGTTGTTGGCGCCGAATTTTGGAAGCGATGGACACCTCCAAGAAACAGCATTTCGGTTAGTTTCTTACTCATTTCTGTAAATTTCTCGCTTTTGTTGTATTTCTTGATAACGTTTATGGCATTGAATGGTGTGGAATTCATAACTTTTAACTTAATGGATATTGCATTTGTAAAAAAAATCAAATTGTTAACACCCGAGGCATTCGACCTGACCTTCGAGCAGGGGTGGATCTTTGGACAAATATATTGGAATAGTACAGACAGATGTTGGAAGTAAATGTTGGGGAGGTTGCAGCTGCATAGTTTTGTTTCTTGTTGGAGACTGATTACAAGAAGATGTAGTTGACCAAATGCTTATTGATCGAGTTTATTTTATATATGTCTGATGGCCGTTATCCGTTACTTTTACTAGGTGAATGAACGGATTTGCATCTTTCTGTTCAAGGTCGAACTATTCATAAATGTTTAAATTGAATAGATTACTCATAAGATACCTTAGGTTCATTAACGAACTGAACAACCATGCAATAATGCAAATTTTGTTGCATGGATGCTTATATTTCAGTTGGGTGTGGTCTACTGGTACGCATATGTTTGTCCCCAATATTTGAGTACAAGCTTAGCTTGCACTTGTAAACGTCCGCGATAGTGCAAGTGACTTTTGGTGCATGTTTTTTATGTAAGCTCACTATTTATTTATGCATTTCTTTGGAAACTAACGTCCTTAACTTTCCCTATTTGTGAAGAAGTAATTAAAGTCGATAATGGCAATTGCATTCTGGATGAAAGTAGAAGTTGCTAAATAGTGCTTTTTATGTCATGCAGAATTGCATTGACTAGTAGTTCATAGCCTTTTTAGAGCTGCGAACCGGTGAAAAAATGCAATAGTTATTTTAAATATCCAAAAACTGAGCGGACTTTACCGAGCATTTTTGCCGACTGGCGGTTGAGAAACTCTGGCCTAATCATTATTTTGCTCCTAATCCAGCACAACATTCTCCTTTTGGCTTCCTTGGGTGTTGTATATACAAAATGACTATAATTTGAAGTTAAAAATTAAAGATGAAACATGGGGATCACTTCACCCATCCATATATGTATAGGATGGTATCATCATTTCAAAGATGCCAAGTAAGTAAAACCAAATGGTCTTCTTAGTTTTTACAGATATATTTTCCACAGTGGAAAGCACTGTAACAAAACCATTAGGCGGTGAGGATACGATCGCACAACCATGCGGTGCCAATCATTTCAATAGTCACTTGCAAGAACACAACACCATGCCAAGATCCAAGCCGTTGTCGATTGGAATGCTAACAAACAATGTTCATCAAGAGCTTATGCCATGCTTTCAACATAAATTGAGTTCTTGCAGACAGTGGCCAGCACCTGTAAAAAAATTACCATTAAGGGATTGTGCAAATCACAGCGTCATCAAAATTGTTAAAAATGATGTAATGATTGGTGAGTTTCACCTAATTTTTTAAGTTTTTACCAAATAAAAAATGTCATTAAATAAAAATAAAGCAAAGCAAATATGTAAAATTATGTAGCTTAACTCATGCACTGATGAACTTTCTGGTTTCAGTTCCGAAGACACCACCGAAATCAAATATATCACTGGCAGAGCCTGTAACTCCAACTTCAAATCTTAAATTATTGACTGATCTTGCCAGTCGAGAGAACGTACATCATTGCGTAAGCCTATCAAAATGCCATTTGTTATTTTCTAATAGTTTTACTGATAATAAAAGGCAGAATTTTATGAAAGAAGAGGGTATTCCTAATTAATCTGCATGAGTAAGAAGAAAGAGTAATTCGGGTTTAATCATGCTAAACGTTTGGTTTCTGCAGGAGGACATTGAGAATGAATTTAACGAAGAGGACTCTGAAAATATACCAGCTGATGTTCTGAAATACACTAGTCGAAAGGACAAGTCTCTGGGCCTCTTGACTGCAAAGTGAGTGTTGAAGATATTCTCGATTGTTGTATATAAATTGTACGCATTCAGATGCGATGTTAATTAATAATATGAATTACAGGTTTCTAAGTCAATACCCAGAATATCCACCAGTCGAAAATATTACAGAAATCAGCTTAGACAAAGCATCAAAAGATCTGAGTAAGTCTTATTATCCACAGACTTGGGAGGGCATTATTAATTCAAAATAGGTTTTTGAACACCGAAATGAAAGAGCTTCTAGTATATTTTGATAAATGTTTCCACCATTTTTCAGATGTGGGAAGACGGAGAATTTACGATGTAGTCAATGTACTCGAAGCTGTGCAAATAGTCAAAAAATGTGCAAAAAATGTTTATGCCTGGCTGGGAAAAACGAATCTAAATCTAACCCTGGCTAGATTTAAGGTTGGTTTGCTGTTTTATAATTTGAATCTTTCTTTTCCAATTCAAGCAGGTGACGATTAATTTTTGTACATTGATCAAATTAGAAACTTGCTGAGCAAGAAAACTTAATAGATCAATTATCATCCCTGTCGAGCCTCACCTCTCAGGAGCAGCTGAATGGACTGCTGAAAGAATGTTCAAACAGCAGTACTACCTCTTCATCCGAATCCTCATCAACTAATCCTATTAAATCAGAAAGTCCAGCAGTTGAAGGTAATGGTTTGACTTTATTTATGTAGAACTAATTTATTATAAATGTGTCTTTGGTTGCACTCACATGCCTGATATGATTCTGCAACTTGTTGGATTCGATCAATTCATACTATATAGGTAGTCTATGCGTTCGCAAAGAGAAATCGTTGGGTATGATGAGTCAAAAGTTTATGATGTTGCTGTTAGTTTCACATGTAAGTTCTTAAATTTGCATATATATGGTAATATCATTGTGTATTTCTTGGGAAATTGGTGTCAACTTATTGTGTTGAAACTGTTTCAAGTTGACTGAAACTAGGCAATTTCCATTTTACAGCCAAGGGTAATAAGTCTCGATCTGGCAGCTCGTTTTTTGATTGGTGAATCGGGAGTCGATGACAAGAGCTCCACCGTGTATAAAAGTATGTCTGTGAAATTTTGCGGTTGCTTAATTTACGGTTAGACCTGGGTTTCTTATGGACTCTTTAAACAACTTTTAGCAAAAATGCGTCGACTATACAGTATTACGCATGTGCTTACTAGCTTAGCACTAATTGAAAAAGTTGACAACGTGGAAACGCGAGGCAGCAGGAAGCCAGCTTATAAATATATCGGACCTAATTTCGACGGCATTTCTTCCACAGACTTAAACGGTATTTGCCTCAGTCAGGTCCAGTAAACTCAGTTGTATCCAGTGATATAGCGTGCTAACCTTTGAAATTCTTTTGCAAGACTTTGAAAACGCATTACAAGCTTTGCAATCATCACCTATACTGCTTGCCAAAAGGCCGTTAACTGAAGATGTATCCGCTTCATCAAGTTAGTAAACTTTGAGATGTGTTTTTTTAAATTTTTGGGGCGAGGGCCAAATATCTGGGATATTATAACGCGAGCTGAGTGGCCGTACAACACTAAAAAAGATTCCCTCTACTGTGGTAATGTTATTTCGGTTGGGAATGGGACATTGAATGTCATGTGAATTTTTCTCAGATTTCAATGTGTTTGTCATTTACAAGGTTTTTTTTTTTATTGCCTTATTCCTAACAAGCACATGACGCAAGTAGTCTAAACTCTGGCTAATCGTTAATTTTATAGATTTGAAAAGGGTAAAACTTCCCCGAACTAAAAGTGAAAGTGTGATTAGAAAAAGTTCGTCTAATCTAAATGAGAAATCACTCCCCCGCCGCTCATCGCTACAGGAGGTTTGTAAAGTTGCTGAAGAAGAGCGACGGAAGCTTTTGTTTCCTATTACTCAACGTGCTTTAGAGATGAAAAAGGAACCGCAACAGTCCATAGCACCCGAGCAAGGTATGTTTAACTGCTCCAGTATCCAATAATGCTGGTGATATATTGCTTATAACGTGAAATTTGCGTTTTCAGGTTGTTCTACGGCAACTAAGCCGATCTACACTGGCAGGACTTCGACCGCCATATTACTTACTTCGAATGGTACTCCTCTTAAAGTAATTTCGGTGTCTTCTTCTCCAGATGGCTCTTCTATGTTACGGCTGGTACCATCAACCTCCTCCGATGAAAACGGTTCGGAGGTCAAGACGGAAAAGTCGGAGATTCCATTGGTGCAGGTACGTTATGATTTTTCAGATATCTTTTTCCTTACATCTGTTCCTGAAATTTTCATTCAACTAAATAGCGAAACATGCAAATTATAGCATTGCAAAACTTGTACAAATTCTGCCACATTAACAAGTCCATGGGATGGACATTTCAGTAGAATTACATTTCTATTTTATTCTTATAGCTGCCATTGGTGCTTCAGTTTGATTCCGAATCAAATTCCTGAAATATCATGATATTTTTAAGTCAATGTCAATGACTGCCTTTGGCGAATGTCTTGTGCATCATTACGACATTGAAAATTAAGGTAAATAATAGGCAAAATTATTGATAACTTAACATTCCTGTATTTATGCTCAACCAAATAAATGATAAATTGGTTTGTTTGCAATTAAGTTTTTACATGTCGCACCCTCGCTTCAGTGGGGACACAACTAAAAAATTGTCAGTTTAATGTTTAAGGTGGAATAAATGACAGTAGCATCACTTTTATTTTAAAGTAATAGCAGGGTTCCCCCAGACCTGAAAAAGTCAGGGAAATTCAACATAGTCTAGGCCCATTTGGAAACATTTTCACATTTTCCCAGTACAAATTTGCAAAAATTTCCACGTTTTACGAGGACAAAATTTTTCGACGTTTTCCCCGAGTAGAAATTTGGAATAATTATCCATGTTTTACGAGGAGAAAATTGCAACATTTTCCACGTTTTCCAGGGAAAAAAGTGCAAAACTTTCCACTTTTTTGAGGAGAAAATTGCAACATTTTCCACGTTTTCCAAGGACAAAAGTGCAAAACTTTCCACTTTTTTCGAAGAGAAAATTGCAAAAAAAATTACGTTTTCTGAGGACAAATTTGCAAAATTCTCCACGTTTTCAGAGTACAAAATTTGCCTATTTTTCCACGTCTTCCAAATACAAATTTGCCAAACTTTCTACATTTTTCCAAAACAAAATTGAAAAATTTTCAATATTTATTCATGCAAATTTTTTTTTTTTAATTATTTTAATTTTTCTTTTTTAATTTTCAAAGTTTCATTAGTACATTTTGAAAGGTATGTTACTGTGTCGATTTTGGAAAATGTCAATTTTTGACATAATCATTGGTCAGGGAAATGTTTTGAAAACCTGGAAAAGTCATGGAAGTTGAAATGGAAATTTCTGGTGGAACCCTGAATAGATCATTCAATGAATGCAATTTATAAACCAGTTTTATCTCAAAATGAGAAATTATAAGTTGTGTCACCTCTGAAGCACGACTGATTTGTCATCTTTGTGATTCATTAATTGACCATCTCAGAAGTCTATTGTTTGGAATTTTACTAACCAATTCTGTAATTTTTTTCATACTTTAAGCGCATTTGTCAATAAATTAACTGCCATAATATGTGCTTCAACACATTGTGGGTGTAAAGATCTTGATTTCAATGTGAGCATGACATCCTTTGGTTGATAGATTGATTTGGAAAGATTGCAAACGAATATCCACTGACGAATTTTTCTTTTGACAAATAGCGCTTAAAAGGTTAACTTATATAAATGCTAGAAGACTTGAGTGATCTAAGCTATATTCAATGATCTCATGATGTCAAATTTCAAGGACAGTAAAAGGTACATGTACATCAGCAGGTGCCTTGACTTCAAGCGAGATCCCATGTAGATCCCTTGTGTGGGAGCTCTATGGCGTATCATAAGTATGGCTTCCCCACATAAGGAAACATCTAAAAAATGTTAGGTGTTTGGTGTTTATTTATTATTTCCTTGAATTGGACTCCAATCAATAATACACCAAAAACTGCACGTTTTACAACATCATGTACAGTATATATCTATCTAATCAATAGCTCGCATAGACCGATAACATAACTTGTCGATAAAAGCTAAATTTGTTTTGATCACAGAACTAGAATGTCGCAGTTGACAAATTTATTTTCATTAAAACAACAAATTTTCTAGCCTTTAATTCTGTAAGACTTAAATCGAGATGCTGCATTCCTTCAGCAATATTAGAGTGCTGGTTCTGGTAACGGAAATGGTATTTTTTCTATAACTCCATTGAGAATAACCTCAACAATGCCTTCTATGAACATGGGAATTATTTCCGAAAACAGATTAGTAAAGAGTTGCACAATAACGTCGATAAGTTCATCGAATAACCCGAACCCGTGAACTTCTATTGTTATTCGGCCAATGAATGGAATGTCCAGGGCCTCAATATGCATGGTGACTGACGAGGATCCGGAAACAATGGGGCCGTTCATAGACAGATACAATTCAACTTTATCAACCTGCGCATCCACATCTCCATTATAGTCAATAAATAAGAACCTAAAAGCAAAAAACAGAACAGTGCGAAAAGGTCCCATTCCAATTCATTTGAGATTCATTGTCCTTCAGATAATGAGGATCAGACATTCCTACTGTTCTGAAATTCATATATTTCAATGACTTACGTAAAGGTCCAGTTAAAGTCCCCTTCCAGGTTGTATATTATCAAATCGACGTCGATAAACAGGGTTGTGTCCGATTGCGATACGGCCGCATCGCCATTTCGGTGAATTGTAGAAAATCCTCCAATAAATCCTTGGGTGTGAAGACCCATGAAGTCAATGTCCTCCACTTTGTAAGGGTCCAAATGCCTGCAAATTAATCATTGTGCATTAATTGAAACAATTTCATGCTAAAACATCTGAATCGAACTGAGGGAATAAGTTTCACTTACTCCTCATCTACTACTGTCTGCATGTCTGCAAGTACTTCATCGACATAGGCATTTCCATCAATGTCTTTTAGATTTTGAACTGGGTTGACATTAAGCTGCAAATAATAGTAGCAAATAATGTAGAAATTTGGAAAATTGACATAAGCCAGTTTATAAAACAAGCGTTATGCAGAAAACGAGGGAAAAGGATCACAAACCCGTCTTTGCAGCTTTTGTTGAAAAATTTGACGAAAGGCATTCAGATCCTCTAAAATACAAAAGTCGTTTTATTATATAATAATTTAACGTGATAAATTGAATGATTAAAATATTTCAAGTAACGGTATTAAGAAATTCATTTTTTTTCCAATGTCACATAAATTCGTCAGATTTAAAGTACCTTATGAAATTATTCACAAAAATATATTGGTAGTTGTGAGTTTTAATATTTAAAAAAAAGCACCTACTGCAGGAAGTCAAGGAAGCACATGCCACAAATGCAAAAAAAAGGACTGCGAATGAATTCATTTTGGGAACCTAAAGAAAAATTAAAATAAGGTTTAACAGAATATTGGCTCTCTTGAAATTGGTAAAAAAAATTCACTGGAATCAGTGTGTGCGTTTTGTAGAATTTTTCTTAAAAAATAAAACTTTGTATACCACCTCTTTTTGAAATAGTATCTTTTTTTTGATAAGGGAAATCATTTCTTTTAAAGTAAACTGAATAGTAAGATTTATGCCAACATTGTTTATCTTAACTAAATCTGTCTAGACAAGGTTGCAAGATGAAGGCCGTTTTTTGTTAGTAACATTGTTACGATTTAATTTTCTTATTAAAAATTGAGAAACTTTTATCTCAAATTGAAAATGTTTCATCGAAAAAATATTTTTACTACATATGAGTTAAAAAATTGTGTTGATCTGGTCGTAACTCTATTAATATCATTTTCAATAGTGGAAAAACGTAAAAAAATTTAAATGAAAAAATAAAATTAAAAATCGAGTTTGTTTACTTTTCCACCAGTAACAATTCTATATCTAACAATTTTGATTTTGTAAGTCACACTTTCATAATAGATTTAAGATGTCTCAATGAATACGGGTAGATGGATTGCACGTTTTAGAAAAATCAAGAACAGATTTTGAGCTCACCTGTCTTTAATGTTGGGTATCAATAAATGGTTTCAGGCCATTTATCCCCAATTTATACACAATTCTATCAGAATTATCTTTTATTTCTTGAGTGATAAGTTTAATGTAATTTTAATGACAATGAGGTGATACTGAAAATAGATTGCTGAAAAAAAATCTAATCTTATTGGTTTTCCCTGATGATTGTTTTTGTATCAAGTGTAGTGATCTGGTGATGGCTTAGAAACGCAGAAAGTACGTCAATAAACTACGCAATAGCAGCAGTTTAGTCAATACTGTTATTTATATCAAAGTCGGCACATTTGATAGATTTGAATTGTTTTTGTAATGCCATTTATATCAAAGTCGGCACGTTTGATAGATTTTAATTGTTTTTGTAATGCCATTTATATCAAATGACACTTCATGGTACTAACTACTATAATAGTTATAATTTCAGAACCATGTTCTAAATTAGCTGAGTAAAAAATTACTCGAAGGCATGTTCTTCTAATTGTTGATTCAATGAAAAGATCACGAGATGCAGCTCCATACGTAACTCTGCATAAGGTACATTTAAATATGCTTTGGAATCAAATGAAGTGTCATCTGACTGAAGTTAGATAACATTGTGAAATTCCATTGTGATAACAATGTATTTGCACATCACCACAACAGATTCAAATCATGAAATATATTTTTAAACTTGCAACTATATCAATAATACAGCAATTTATACACAATTCGTTTATTCGTCACTATCACAATACAAACGTAAGCAGGTTGAAATGGAAATCTATTTAAAATATTCTATCCTCCAATCCATCGACGTCTTTGATTTCATTGATGCCTTCCTTCAATTGGATGTTTTTGATTCGCAACATGGTGTGTACATCCCTCCTGACTTTAAATTACAAAACGAAAATACTTTTATTACTTTTATAAATTCAACAACATCAATGCGAAGACAAGTGAGCTTACAATTAGTTCTTCTATACTGTTTCCTTCTCTTCATTTTGAAGTGAACCATGATATGAGACATTGTCTTTTCGATAACCGATACTTCAACTTTCAACAAATCTTTACTGAAATGACAACATGGCAAATTTTCATAGTGTTATTGTAGCTTTACATAGTTGACATGCAGTGTGGTACTAACTTTAAAAGTGGCCGACCGATTAAAGTGAAGTCAGATGAGCCGACAAGTAGAACCTATGCGAGAAATGCACGAAATACAATCATTGCTAAATTGCAAATATTATAAATAATGAAAACTTGCTTTTCATTTAATCTCTCAAAATTCATGCTGTACCTTTTCGAGTTGCAGCTCATCGTTGATAGTGGGAATAAAAGTTCCTTGGATGACAATGATATCCTCGGTTGTAATTTTGAATTGCTTTCCCGCTATTTGCACCACGGCAAACAACCGGCCAGTAGTTTCAGTCTTGATTTGCTGGTCAATTCGCTGGATAATTTCTATGTTGATCAAAAATGCTTTCTAATTCCAAGTTTGGAAAAAAAAACAACGTCAACAAAATGCTGGCCTAGGAAATGTACCTTTTGGGATTGCTTCAGACTGACTTTCCATTAAAGAGTTAATTTGGTTGGGTTGAGGTTTACTGACGTGCCTTAAAAATCTCCTCCACCTTTAAAAAGTTCAAAGTTATTATTTAATTCTTTGCAAAGCGTGCCAGTTTTGAAATTCGTGGCTAGCACATTGGTTAATACCGTTCATAGTCTTTGGGTTCAACTGGCTTCAGTTTTGGTTGCGGTAAATCTTGCCAAGTTTTATTGCCTCTTTTCTCTGCCAAACATGAGCATGTCTGGAACTGTGCTGCAGGCTGTATGCCATTAATGACAGGCAGGAACTGACCAAGTAGATCTGAAATGCCAAACATGGTGCGCAACAAATTAATTAAAGCTTAGGTGATTGCATTGGTAATGTGATAAACATTAGTAAGCTTCGTGCCCTGATGAAGATAATTTTCATTGTCAGTTGTCTAGATGTTTAGAGCAATATTGTCCCTGATAACAACTGAACTGAAAAACAACTACTGATTCTTGGGCTACAACGTACGTAATAATTAAAAACAACAACTTTTCTAGAATGCTTTTTTTTTTAAATATTGCCAACCCTTTGCATTTTGTTTCATTGAAGTTATTCAATGTCAATCCATATTCATAATAGGGTTGATCGAGCTATATCACTATATAGTTTAGTTTAGTTTAGTGGTTGATCACCGCGCCGAAGCCTTATGGTGATTTAGGGGGTCTCAGAGAGAGACAGGT
>JAQGAO010002055.1:0-21206 GCA_034697705.1 Ommatoiulus sabulosus | reverse complement strand
AAAAAGGTGGAGTATTTGTGACAAGCAAAACACCTTTTTTTGGTATACTGAAGTACCTTTTTTTCTTAGAGTGCATGTACTCACATGGATTTCACCGCTATTTTAGAAAATTGAGTTTAAGCCGTTGCAGCAAACAGGCATTATCGAACATTATTTACAACTTTTTGTTATAAATACAATTTTAAAAATATGTAAATACATGCGTACGATTAAATATATGTATTTGTAAAACATAGAACAAATTAGTTTGTTAAGGTCAATCTTGAACGTGTTTTTTGACGTTCATCGTCTGTTTCGGTCAGCCGCTTAATTATTTCGGTCAAAATCTCTGGAACCAACGTGATCGAATTAGGCGACTTTCACATGTATCTGTAATGATGAAAACTTAAAAAAAAAATTATGTTTAAAACGTACGAGTTTAGATGTGATTTGCCGCACACAAAATAATTCTACCTGGCAAACTTTTTGTTCAATGATGTGAATTTTTACCATTTCCGGTCACATTTTCAAACATTTTTCATAAAGAATGGACTTACGTAATGGTGTTGCGTCTTCAACAACGATGCTGGATCGGCTATCTGTAAAATATCGATCCATTAATATGACTGGTTTTGTTTTAGAGTACTGTATACAGTGCACGAATCAACGCAAATCTTACTTTGAGTATTATCAGTCATGGTGATCAGATCAACGTATGACGAACCAAATGCACGATAGATGGACTAGCACCTAGATAATACTCTGGACAGTAGAAAAAAATGTGAAGTAAGCATCATCGCGACAGTAAAGCTTCGTCCACACTGGAGGAAACATAGAAGAACTTTTGTTGCTAATAGTTGTTAGAAACAGATAGTCATTATATGGCGCATGGTCCGCCATTGTGGACCATGGCGGCTAGTGTGAGTAGGACAAACTGGAGATGGGACCAACAACGTTTCAGTTGTAGCTACCTCGTTTATTGCGCTTCGTAGTGTTGTTGAACATTTGAATTCCTCTAGCAATATTTCAATAAAATGTCAAGTGTTTCTAACGTTGCATCTAATGCATCGATGATGCAACAAACAACATAATTCTGAAATTTTAGTAGAATTCAGACTTATTTTAATTCTCCTAAAATTGCAGAATTATGTTGTTGCATCATTGATGCATTGGATGCAACATTAGAAAACTTGACATTGTATTGAAATAATGTTAATAAAATTTTTTTAAAAGATTTAAAATATATGTAAATGTACATGTATCATCTGCAAAAGCCGGATATGTGCACTATTGTGGATGAAAACACCGGTTAACCCAATCTCAGTTAGACGACTCTTGTTTTAGATTAGCACGTTGTTTATTTATTATTAGAAATTTTTTTTTCTTACCTTATCAAAGATGTTCAAGCTTAGGAAATGTGTCCCAACTTCAATTATTTCATCGAGTGTTTATGCGTCGAACTTCCAGTTTCCGGTTCAAATCCAAAGGTTAATTCGATGAAGTTTTTATATCATAAGAAATGAGCTTCATGAAGTCGTACTATATACAGTTACTGTATAATCTGCACTATATCTCCGTATCCAAAGTCTGTGATATGCTAAATTTCATTGACATTTGTAGGATAGCTCAGCCATTGTACGTGACTCATTTGCGTGTGAGGATGAATTGAGTATCCTTGAAAACGAGGCTAGAAGCCTCGAATATTCGTAAGAGGAAACGGTGAGTTTCCCGTTTCAAGTTTGATTCATTAGCGTTCCCTGACCTTTAATTATCGTATTACTTGATTTACATACAGCGAAAGCCGTTTAATTCGATCACGATAGTTCCAACGATTTTGACAGAAATAGGCGTTATGAACGTCAATTAACACGCTAAGGACACACCTTACCAAAATGATGCGCTCTATGTTTAAGAAATTAATACATATATTTTATTTTACATTTGTACGTATATATTTTTAAAATTATATTTATAAAAAAATGTAAGTAGTGTTCGATGTTGCTTGTTTGATAAAAATAGTAGCCTACAAATATTTCGCGGACCAGAAAAAATTTAAAAAATATTGGGCAGACCGCTAATTAAGGCAGAAATACAAATCATTAGCAGGGTTCCCTCAACAAATTAATATTCAACTTTCCTGACTTTTCCAGGTTTTTAAAAAAAATTTCCTGAGTGAGACAATGTCAAAATTGACCTCCATGTATTCACTATTTTGCAAAATGTACTAATGATAATGATAATTTGGAAATAAAATTACAAAATTAGCGTATAGTCGCGTAAGTCTTCGTAAAATGTTAAAATCTGTTTTTGAAAATAGTTAAAATTGTTGAAAATTTGCGCTTGGAAAAGATCGGAAATCTGGCAAATTTGTATTACGAAAATTTTAAAAATGGTACCCTCACAGAACGAATCAATTTCAGGATCTCGCAATTGTCCATCGTTTAGCAGCCAGATTTGTTAGAGGCAATTTTCAAAATTCGGCAAATGTGACAAAAATACTTCACACTTTAAATCGGGATTGATTAAAGTAAATTGAATATTAGATTATAACCAGACCACAGTGTCGAAATACTTACAACAAATTAGAGACTCGAGCCAATCCTTAATAAAATGGGAACCATTTATTTGGATTACAGGAGTACATATAGGAATACAGGATTTTGGAAAATAAACAAAAAAATTATATTGGTTTTGCTCGAGCAAACATGGTTCGTCCCAACAAAGAAATAAAGAAAAAACAATAGAAGAAATTGAAAAAAACATAATCTAACCAGCATAAAAACGGGAATAAATAATCTAGGGATATTTGTTAAAATATTGAAAAAGAAAATGTAAATTGAACAAAAACTTAGAGAAAACTTTTAACACTGGGGGCTTTACTTGGCACACGCGAGTATAGCCACACAGCCGCAGCATAAACATAAGATTAGGAAACCTAAACAAATAAATGAGAGGTTGAGTAACCAAAACGCAAACAGATAGAGGGTCCTGTCGCAGTAATTCGCACTGGATTCATCCGTGTAATCGGGTTCGTAAACACGATAAACCCAAACGCAACCTGGAAAAAAACATGAATTAAACATGTGATTAATGGGAATGATTTTACACCATTATGAAGCACGATTAAATAGGAGCATTTTTTTCATCTTTTCAAAAAATTTCGTACACATGAATGCATATATATCGTAGTAGTAATAAACTAAGCGTAATACGTGTAAGACCTGAATACAGTGGAACCTCATTAAGAAGAGCTCGCTTTATACAAATTTCTGATAGTACGAACTCATTTGCAGTGAGTTTTGTTTATTTTCGTAAAATAGTAATGGAAATATCAAATGAGAACGCGCTAACTATTAATGAACTTTGCTATTTTTTTCGTTATTCTAATTTTATGGTAAAGTGGAGCATCGTTAAAAAAAACTCGAATTATAGGCTACGAATTTCTGATAGAACGAATTCAATTTCAGTCCCCGACCTAAACTGGTCAGGGACCAATTTTGCAATGATGTTGGGGTCCACACTAATGTGGTGACAACTACCGAATAATTTGGGTTGATGGATTGAATTGAAGACGATTTCCAGATTTGGATATTACAAATTTCCGGAAAAAACTTATGAATTTTTCGAGTTCGATCCCGAGCATTCGCGCTAAATTTGTTACCTTAAAACAATTTTTTTGGAAATTTGAACAAAATAAGAATTCCCCGATGAAATTAGTAGCGCCTTCCCATTCAGATACGTGGGGTAGGATATCATCCTAACTTCGATTAAATTTCAGTTCTTATTGTTGAAGTCATGTTTTGTCTGACTTCTGATAAAACTAATAACTACGGGCTAAACGAACAAATTGGAGGTTCGACTGTATACTGATAATTCGCACGTCTCAAACCATTTCTTACCTGCTATGAACCAAGCAAAAAGGAACAATTGGACCAGTCCGCTTATAATTCCTATGCAAGTACTTTTCTCCACTGCACTTTTGCATTTGGCGTTGCAACGTAGAAATAAATCCTTAAGGAATGTCAATAGGCCAAAAACTCCACCGACGATCAGGTATATCGGAATGTATGGCTCTGCTGGACATTTGTGCAAATTCATGGCACCTGAAATTCGAACCAAAACTCAATTCAGTTTTGAATTACTTTGAAAGTTTTGAATTGCAGGTGTTAAATTGCTCGAGTATTCAAAATTAAGACATACATTTTCTGGCAAACTAATCATGAGTTGAATACCAATTATCTCGATTGATAAAGATGTGGTTAACTTACCAATTACAATCATCGCAATTGGAATGCAAAGAACAATTCCGAGAAAAAAGGTGCAACCAACTAAACAGCGTGAAAATAATTAAAATTATTGTAATATCAATTCAATTTTAAGCAACGGCGTATTTAAATACTGGAATGGCTTACTTGTCCCAAAAATTATAACCAGAAATGCTTTGAGGAAGCCGAAATTTCCATTGGACGTTTGCTTGGCTTCATTGATGCGACCAAACAGAGATTTGGAAGACTGAGGGGAATCTTCGTTAATTTAATATTAAAATAAATCAGTTAGATAAATTAAACTTCCTTTTCAATCTGACTAAATTCACATTTTAACGCAATTTCTTCGTAAGCTTACTGAATTAATGAAAAGCTTAATTTAGAAAAATAATTATCCTAGAATGAAATAACTGTAATAGATTTTTTTTAAAAAATTTCAATGAACTTGTAAATAAATATTAATACATGTTAATATCAGACAAAATGGCGTGACAACATTTATTTAAAAGTCTATTAAGTTAATAGGGTATCACTACTTGCCATCTATTGTTGAAACAACCACTTCAGGATCAGAATTCGAGTTATCCTTCAAAATATAAGATAAAGCATATATGTACAACAAAATTTATTTCAGATAAAAAAAATCGATAGTAGATTAATAAACAAAACAGTTTGCATGTCAATACCTGAAATTATTACGCGTTAACGTCAATGAGATCAAAACAAAAAAAATGAGCTATGTTCATTTAATATGTTTTAATAAATATGGTGGAGAAATATCTTTGTAAGTTGATTTTTAATATAAATGATGTATTAAATAAATGAAATGCTGCGTAAATAATAAATAATGCTCATGTTTTTTCTTTCTTAGAAAATGAGGGGGAGGGTGAAGAATAAACGTTTTGTCACTTTTTTAAATAAATATGACCATTTGTATCGAATAAAATGGCTGACCGAATTAAGCGTGGTCGAATTAACGGTCTTTCACTGCTTATAACATTAAGTCTTTAACTAAATTGCGTTTTTATTCTACACGTACATTTTCTAATATGACTTTAACAAATTATGCTTGTGGCGTGTTACAAATAAATAAAAATAAACATTCATACTTTCATGCATGACATATCAATGATGGTATTAATTTTGATTGGAATAAATATAGTATCAACGCGAATTAAACTTACCATTCTTAACCTGGTACGTTATACGAAGCTTCTAAATCTAAACGTATTCAGTATAGATACAGTACATGTAGGTGAATGTACTGTACGAGCTTATATATCTGAACGTAAATGTCTAAATTACGTAGTGATAAAAGTCGCGATATGATAAGCACACATAGAAAAAAAGTTTCAAAACAACATACATGTATACGGAGAATTCGCTAAGAAAACAATTGGTGCAATAATATTTCGTTAGTTTATAGTTAAGTTAACAAATAATATGGCGTACGAATTCAATGCTAAAAAGGTGTGTTTTATCTGGACTTGAAGGAAATTCATTGAAATTATTAGAATATCTATAATGTCTCCAATCTAAGGGAAACTTACGAAACAGTATTTAATCTTTATACAGGATGTTTCATAAGTAATAGTCAAAAATTGTAGTGGTTGTAGAGGGTAGTAAACTGAACATGTTTAGTATAGGAACCTAGGGGTGCCGACGTCATTTAAAAATTCATAACTTTTTTAAATGACGTCGGCCCCCCTAGGTTCCCATACTAAACATTGTTTCATTTGTTTAACTCCAAATGTCCTCGTTCATCTATTAAAATTGTTTAAAACAAAAATAGGCAGCTACCGAATTGCAAAAACCAGAAATTTCAGACTCGTTTCAATCAATTTTAATAAATAAACGGGGAGATTTATGTAAAAGGAATTGAATAACGATCTGACAAACATATCAAAGATTGCGGGACTATTTTTAGATTATCAAAAAATGTGAAATGGTTTCTCACCTGCTAGGAACCACGCCAACAGAAACGTGCCTATCAATACTCCGATAGTCCTTAAGCAAGTACTTGACTGAGCATCCTCTTGGCGTCGGGGGTTGCAGCTTATATAAACAGGGTGTTCATTTGAAGATGTAACAGATGGAATAACCTCGGATCCGTGATAAGTAGACTCCTGACAGTTTGATGACCTTGAACACCGCTTCAAGGCCATTCAGACAGGAAGTATTTGAAGGATGCAAAATAGACCAATGGTGTCATTTTGAAAGTTGTAGAGGGGGATGCTATCAGTCTAAAAATGCTTCATTTAGTATTAAAATGCCCTTATGTGAATTTATGTCACGTTTCTTGTGATGGACGTAAATGCACTCCTGTACAGCTTCGAAGCATTGCAGTGAAGTCACGGGACACATGTAAAGGGGCTTCATGGGTCCGAGGTTATTCCATCTGCTGCGTCTTCAAATGACGTTTGATATTCGTTTGATATGAAGCAGTGACTAGTCGCGGTTATTCCCTCGATAGGTGACGTCACGCGTCACGATTAACGTATGACTTTCCCGTTAGTGCAGTTTAACAAAAGTCATGTATTATTTTTAAAAAATGCCCATTACCCAAAAGTGCGAGAAAAGCATGAAAATGTGACATGAAATGTTTTCTAGAAATTAACGAAATTTGGAGATTTTAAGCGTTCTTATGAATTCAATTAAACATACACGAAAATTATTTCATTTTACATGACAATTCATTTCTCTTTTCGGTTTAGCATTTCTGAAACATACCTTTAAACTTTGGAAAAAATGCTATAGATTATTCAAACATTTTTATTTATCATTAATTATTTAAAAAATGCTAAGAAATTTAAAGCCTAAATTTCGCGTCTTTAGGTATAGGCACGAAGCAATATTATGAAATAAAGTATTATTATTATGTTTTCACATTTTGTTTATAGCGAGTGTGTTTGCCTCAGTATTGAAACACGTGGACATTACATAAGAGATATTGTAATTTTTTTAAAAATTCTCTATTATTTTGATTAAATAAGAATCACGGTGAAAGCTAAACGATGTACGGTATTTTTAATGATTATTTTTATTCATTTTCGTATTTCTCCGTTTGAAAAATGTCTTATTTGAATTAATCAGCCTCGCTCGAAGCTGCTATGCAAATATACAAATATATATACAAATATAAAAATAATACAAATATGCAAAGAGCCTCGCATTTGCTCATTTGGTTATACTGGATATATAATAGGGGGCATTGCTCCCTTTGAATTCTTGTCTGGGAGAAAACACACTTTTAAATAAGTAATTTTCGTAGAATTTATTTACGAATGTTTAAATGAACAGATTATTCATTTACTCACCAACTTACTATCAATATATGTAAATCAATGATTCACTCCCTTCTAACTTAAAGCTCTCTATTAATCCAATAAGCGCATAGGTGCCTCTCTGCGTATAGTTGCCAAAAATATGAAGTTCACCAAGTTCGCGCCCTTTTCATCTATTTTTGAATCCGAGGCCTAAATTAGTAATAAATACTAAAAATACAAAAATAACATTAAATTTATCAGATTTTTAAAAATTCCTCAAAATTTTACTGAAATGTTACATTTCTACCAAACGGATTAATTACGTTAGATTCGAAGCTGCACTTTTTCATTTAGTTTCATTTCCTGAAATAATTTTAATCACATCAGTTGGATAAAATTTCCAAATAAATTTTTAAATTTTCAAACTACCGGGTCAACTTTGACCTCATACTACCTTCCGCTGACCGTACAAACAACAACCCGAAGCGTGCCCCTTCAAAACCGTTTTCCTAGCCCCCTCGTCTGACTGCAAGGTCATCCATAACTCTCGAAGAATGACCTTCATTCGTCCTTCTAAGCTTACAAGAACCTGACATCTACGTTTTGCAGCGTCTGTTGATCACGTGTAACATTCCTAATAAAAAACCAAACCAGAGGCTCAAAATAGGACTTCATTCGTCTCGGAGAATCGAAAGACTTCGCATCTACCATCGAGCTGTTGGTCATCCAGACGCTGGCAATGGCTGTCTTGGGCAACGTGATTTTACTATTGATCCTCCATGGACCTTTTCTGGAATTGGCTTCCGGAATGAGTTCTCCGAAAGGATCAAATATAGAAGACTGTGAGTGCGCACGAACCGATTTCTGCTTCGACGACCAAGTGTCTTGCACCGAATTTACTTGTCGGAACATCACCACCGTGGTCAAGGTGCGGTGCGCCAGAGCACATTTTAAGACATTTCACGAACAGGTCGAACCATTGACCCATTTGCGTATCTCCGACAGTGATCTGCGACTATTTCCGGAAGACACCTTCGAAGACTATCCTCTTCAGGTCCTCGTCCTCTATCGTTGCAACATCACCGAGATACCCCATGGTCTCATCCGGCCGGTCAGCGGCACCCTCATCGAGCTGGACTTCAAGTTCAACGAGGGACTGGGACCTATCCGAGATAACGAGTTCAGGGAGTATAAGGGCCTGAAGAGGCTGTTGCTGTGGCATAATGGACTCGAAGAGGTGTCTTCGAAGGCCTTCAACGGTCTGAGCAATCTGGACACACTCGTGTTGAGTTCTAACAGAATCAAAAGGTTCGAGGGACTGGAAGGCATCAAGAGGCTCGAGCATTTGTCTTTTTTCCAGAACCGTTTAAATTATGTCCACAAAAATGCCTTCAAGAATCTGAGCAAACTGCAGTCCATCAACTTTGGTAAGAACGAGTTGACCACTCTGGAAGAAGGAACTTTTGATCCGCTGAGATTTGGCAGAGTTCGCGTGGACTTGAATGGTAAGTACCGCAACAGTGATTCCCAAACATTTGTCGGAAACTGTTGAACTTTTTTCAAATTTATCATCATAAAAGGTTCAAAATTGTGCAAATTTGTCTTCGGAAACTTTACAAATAATACAACAGGGTTCCCCCAGACCTGGAAAACCTGGAAAAGTTAGGGAACTTGAAAATGACCTGGAAAAGACAGGGAAGAATGGTTTAATTTGAAAAAGTCAGGGAAATTCAACGCAGTCATGGCAAATTAAAATTAATACTTCTACGAGGTTATTTCAGGGCCCATTTTCCGAGTACAAATTTGCACAGATTTACCAAATTTACGGAGTGCAAGTTTGCAAAATTTCTACGTTTTTAGAGTACAAATTTGCAAAATTCTGTAGATTTTTCGAGTACAAATTAGCAAAATTGTCCACATTTTCCGTGTACAAATTTTCAAAATTTTATACGTTTTCCAAGTACAAATTTTCAAAATTTTCCTTGTTTTCCGAGTACACATTTTCAAAATTCTCTAGGTTTTCCGAGTACCAATTTTCCACATTTTCCGAGAACAAAATTGCAAAATTTCCCACTTTTTCCGAGCACAAATTTTTAACATTTTCCGAACAAAAAATTTCCCATTTTAAAATATTTTCACGCAAATTTTTGTAAATTTAAAAAAAACATTCTTAGTTAATTTTCAAAATGGTCACTAGTAAATTAAAAAAATATTTTCCAGTGTCAGTTTTGGAAAATAGGTCAATTTTTCATGTTGTCATTTGTCAGGAAAATTCTTTTTAAAACCTGGAAAAGTCAGGAAAGTTAAAATTAAAATATTAATTGAATTTCTTTTCAGAAAATCCTCTAAACTGCACTTGTTCTTTACAATGGCTTCAAGATTGGTCTAAAAAACACGAGGTCATCAACGCGCTTTGCATGCCCGAAAAAATCCCCCTGGAGAAGATGACCACCACTTCCTGTCCATCACCAGCGAGGGAGTCGATAGAAAATGCTTCGAGAGGTCAAGCGGCCGGATGTTCCGGGACAAAAATGCACGTCTTATTCTCGGTTCTAACTTACGTGTACTTGAAAGTTTTTTGATGCCAAATAAGAACCAATAAAAAGAAAATATACCAAAAAACTCGAGATTTTTGTATTAAAAATCTTAATTAACGAATGCGAAATATCTTAATGAAAGTTTTTAAATTAAACCTTGAATTTCTTAAAGTTCAATCCGGGAAATTTATTTGAAATGTTGCAATTTTGAGCTTTGCATAGTTTTAAAATGTTTTAAAATTGATACGGAACATATATTTAACGTTTTTAAAATTTATAGAGAAAATCTCGGAATGTTTTAAATGGTAGAAAATTCATTGAGCATTTTTTTAAATGTAATAAAATTTACGCAAAATTGTTTTAAATAAAATTTATTAAAAGTTAAACGCAAATCATTTTTTTTTCCAATAAATTAAAAATTATGTAGACTTTGTTAAAAATTAATACGTCTATTTTACAGGAAAATTTATAGATGGAAATGTTTTAAAATTACACAGAAAAATGCTTTGTTTTAAACGAAAAAAAATACTTGGAATTTTTGTATTTTTATGGTTGAAAATTTTACCAAATTAATAAATGAAAACGTAAACAATTATAAAAAAATTATAAATTTCATACGTTTTTAAATTTTAGCAGATATTTTTTAAAATTGTGTAAATATTGTAAAATCGAGTTATATATGTTGACATTTTTTTTAATATTTACGTATTTATAAAGTGTCATTTTTATTCTTTAAAAATTGATCGATAAAATGTAGGTAAAAATGAGTTTGTGATTTACGGTAAAATTGCAATCTCTTTATTCAATTATTTCTTTTTAAAATTTCTTTCTGAAATGCGGATAAAAATGCAGTTATTAACTTATTAAGTTTTGTACGCTACATTAGTATTAACTGAAGTTAAATTGCTCCTTTTTTTGCAATTTTTATGCAGTTTCTTTGTGGATTAGATGCAGAAATTTTCATATAAAACTACCCAGTTGAGGTCGGTGCCAATTTTTCAGGATGTGCAAAATTCTCTGAGTGGCGCCTCTTCTGGATGAGAGGTTTAACCGAGGTCCCCCTTCTTAGGCAAAACTCACAGGAAGGTGATGCTGGCACATCCCCTGGCGTTGGTGCTTTTTTTACAACATCCTGTTTCTTGTCATTGAAAGCTGAAAAAGGTCACGTTGTCTGACTGGCCATCCTCTCAAAGAATGGCCCAAATCTACCAATGAGCAGATGCTCATCCGGACCGGACGCCATGACTGCCTTCAGAAATGTGATTTTAATTTCCTTCTTGCTTTTCCAGAGATCCGACAGTACTCTACTGCCGATGCCGCAACGATGGCTCGTGTAAGTTGTGTTACGTACCAGAGTCAAGACTGGATTCTAACATCCACGCTCTACGATCAACAAAAACATTGAAACAGGACTTAGGAAACAGACTTTGGCAATCTTCAAAGATGTGGTTTGGCCTTTCTTCTTGATTCTCCAGTGTTTCGAGTCATCTGAAAGTACTCCACTGCCGATGCCGCAACAGTGGCTCGTGTAAGTTGTGTTACGTACCAGAGTCAATACTCTGGATTCTAACATCCACGCTCTACGATCAACAAAAACATTGAAACAGGACTTTGGAAACAGACTTTGGCAATCATCAAAGATGTGGTTTGGCCTTTCTTCTTGATTATCCAGAGTTTCGAGTCATCCGAAAGTACTCCACCGCCAATGCAGCATTTGTAGCTCGCGTAAGTTGTTACCAGAATCATGACTGGCTTCTAACATTTATGCTGAGTGATCAAAAAAATGACCCTGGGCTTTGGAAAGCGACTTCTACTTTCTTCAGAAATGTGATTTTATTTTTCGTTCTTGATTCTCCAGAGATCAAGAGATTCTTCAGCAACGGTGGCTCGCGTAAGTTGTCTTTTCTAAGTCAAAACTTGGGATTCTACCATCCGAGCAGTACCAGGGATCAATGAACTATCAAATTGGACTTTGGAAACACTGAGGATCAGATAGCCGGCTTTGGAAGTTCGAACCATCGAGTAACCTTCGCAACTCTTCGGTTACAATTACCACGACACATCGCGACGTCGTGGTCATCACGTGTCATATTTTAAGTAATGAACTTATAGCTGCGGAATTATCTCAAATACGTCATCTGATTGGCAACGCTCTATAAAACGAACATCTTGAATCTTCTAGTATCCAAATTTACATCGAGTCAAAATCCACCAGCGCGCGAAGTTGATCGCCCGGACCAGACGCCATGGCTGCCTTCGGAAAGGTGATTTTATTTTCATGCATCGTTCTCTTAAAAACTTTTCTGGAAGTGTCTTCCAGACGCGACTTTAGGACTCGACACCCCGACGATGTCTGCTACCCCCATTCCAGGTATTGCAGTGATGACGTGTTATGTATCGAAATACTTTGCGAGAACATCACCACCGCGGAGAAGGTGCAGAGTGCCCGGAAGTACCTGAAAGAGCTTCGGGACTTTCGGAAGTTCGCCCAATTGAGATTCTCCCAGAGTGACTTGCGTCTCTTGCCGGACGACTTCTTGGCGAGTCATCCGGTGTTTGATCTAACCATCGATCACTGCAACTTGACCGAGATACCGTGGCGTCTCATTTACCCGGTCTGCCATACCCTCCATAAGCTCTACATCCATTCTGAAGATCGCTTGAAAACTCTTCTTCCTGGAGGGTTTTCAGGGTGCCCGCGGTTGAAATACATTTATCTCACATCCAACGGGATCGAAGAGGTGTCGCCATTGGCATTTCATGGACTAAATTTTGATGGCCTGGATTTGAGTTATAACAAATTGACCACTCTGGAAAAAGGAACCTTTGATGAAGATACGATTACTGGATACGTCGGATTGTCTGGTTGGTAGGAGTGATAAATTTTCATGACTTTTCCCAGACATTTTCGAGTTTCCTGACTTTTCCAGACCTTTACGAGCTCCTTGACTTTTTCCAAACATTTTCGAGTTCCTTGACTTTTCCCAGAGATTTTCGAGTTCCCTGATTTTATCCAGGCATTTTTTACTTTCTCTGCTTTTTCCCAAACACTTTCGAGTTCCCTGACTTTATCCAGACATTTTCCAATTTCCCTGCTTTTTCCCGGACATTTTCGAGTTCTTTGACTTTTTCCAGACATTTTCGAGTTCCTTGAATTTTCCCAGACATTTTTGAGTTCCTTGAGCCTTTCCAGATATTTTCAAATTCCTTGACTTTTCCCAGACATTTTCGAGTTCCCTGACTTTTCCAGACATTTTCGAGTTCCTTGACCTTATCCAGTCATTTCCGAGTTCCTTGACTTTTTCCAGACATTTTCGAGTTTCTTGACATTTCCCAGACATTTTCGAGTTCCCTGACTTTTCCAGACATTTCCGAGTTCCTTGACCTTATCCAGACATTTTCGAGTTCCCTGACTTTTTCCAGACATTTTCGAGTTCCCTGATTTTTCCCAGACATTTTCGAGTTCCCATACTTTTTCCGTACATTTTCGAGTTCCCTGACTTTACCCAGACATTTTCGAGTTCCTTAACTTTCCTAGACATGCATTTTCGAGTTCCTTGTCTTTTTCCAGACATTTTCGAGTTCCTTGACTTTATCCAGACATTATCGAGTTCCTTGACTTTATCAGTTCCTAGTTGACTTTTCCCAGACATTTTCGAGTTCCTTGACGCTTTCCAGATATTTTCAAATTCCTTGACTTTTCCAAGACATTTTCGAGTTCCCTGGATTTTCCAGACATTTTCGAGTCCCTTGACTTTATCCAGACATTTCCGAGTTCCTTGACATTATCCAGACATTTCCGAGTTCCTTGACTTTTCCCAGACATTTTTGAGTTCAATGACTTTTTTACAAGCATTTTCGAGTTCCCTGACTTTATTTAGACATTTTCGAGTTCTTTGACTTGTTCTATACATTTTCGAGTTCAATGACTTTTTTCAAACATTTTTGAGCTCCCTGACTTTATCCAGAGTTTCGAGTTCCTTGACTTTCGAGATGTTTTCGAGTTCCTTGACTTTTCCAGACATTTTTCAGTTCCGTGACTTTCCACAGACATTTTCAAGTCGAAACCCTAATTTTTTTAGGAAATCCACTTCGCTGCAACTGTTCCTTAAAATGGCTTCAAGATCTGGCTAAAATACACAAAGTCATAAATGCTGTTTGCATGCCTGAGAAAATCCCCCTGAAGGAGATGACCATTAGCCCATGTCCACCAGCGAGGAAGTCGACAGACGATGGCCAAACTACCGGAAGTTCTAGGACAGTGATCGATGTCTTTATCTCGATCCTCAAACGTTCCTTATCTTATTTTGGAGTTATTTAAATACTCTATCGATACGAACCAAATAATTTGTGATTTTTGTTTGAATTAGTTTAAAATTTCACATTTGTGACAATCTCGGAAAATCTCGACAAATTTGCGAGTCTATCCTCGAAAACTTTTGGACATTCTGCAATTTTGTCTTCGTAAACGTAGAAAGTTTGCATATTTGTATTCGGAAACGTGGAAAATTTTGCAAATTTGTCTCCGTAAACGTGGAAAAGTTTGCAAATTTGTATTCGGAATCTAGTGTTAAAAATTTTGCAAATTCCTCCACGGAAACGCTGGAAACATTTGCGAGTTTATCCACGAAAACGATTTTAAATTCTGCAAGTTTTTCATCGAAAACAGTTGAATTGTTACATATTTGTTCTCGGAAACGGATAAAAATTCTGCAAAATGTAACGATGTTATGGTTAATCTATGCCTTATAACCCTTCAGTTCTCTTTGCGCAACTCCGAGAGATCTGTCTAAAAGAGCGCTTCTTAACTGTGTGTTGACATCACAACCTCGTTTGGACATTGAACCAAGTATCGGATAGCCATCTTGACAACCGAGTCCACAATGTCCGAACCCTTCTTAAAATACCACAAAAACCCAGACACGGTGCAGCATTGTGTTGATCACGAGTAACGAATTTTAAACCCAATAAACGACCAAGAAACACAAGCAGAAATTAATAAAAAAAAATGAAAACATATACATAAATACATACTAAATACTTACAAATAAACATTTAATTTTTATGCGGGAATTGATATAAATAATATAGAAACAAATTTGGAGATGTTGTAAATTTGTCCTCAAATAATAGCAAAAACATACGTAAACTGAATTATATCGATACGAACCTAAAAAATCTCGTGATTTGTAAGTAAATAGTGCGAAAAATCTTGAAGTTTTTAAATCAAACGTTGAATTTCCTGAACTGCAACCTATGAAATTTATTTGAAATGCTGAAATTTTGAGCTTGGAAAACTTTCAAAATGTTTCAAAATTGATAGGGAACATTTTGTATAGAAAATCTCGGGATGTTTCAAATGATTGAAAATTCATAGAGAATTTTTTTTAAATGTTTAAAATTTTAAAGAAAATTTTTTGTTTGAACGCTTTACAATTTTCAGACAAATTGTGAATCTGTGCTAGGGAAACGTGGGGAATTTAGATTTTTTTCCCTGAAAACGTGGAAAATTTGGCAAATTTGTCCACGTAAAACGTGAAAAATTTGGTAATTTTGTCCTCGTAAAACGTGAAAATGTTTGCAATTTTGTCCTCGTTAAACGTGGCAAATTGTAAAATTTTTTTTTAGAAAACGTGGAAAATGTTGCGGAAAACCTGGAGAATATAGGAAATTTGTCCTAAGAAAATGTGGGAAATTTTGCAATTTAATTCTCTTAAAACGTGGAAAATCTTGTAAATTTGTACACGTAAAACGTGAAATAGCCCTTGAGCTAACCATGTAGAAGCAATACTTTTGAGTTGCTACACCATAACTATACATGTACCTTGAATTTCCCTGACATTTTCAAATAAACCATTTTTCCCTTACTTCTTCCGGTTTGCCAGGTCTGGGGGTACCCTGCAACAGTCCATGGACATTCTGCCCAGTCATAATTTTATTAAATGTTATATGTTTACCGTTTAGTATTAAATGTGCACACGTTTTAAATCATTTTAAAATAACTTTACATGGAACACTGGATAAACCTCGTATGAAAAGTGGACTGATTACATTGGCAGGTGTAAAATACTATTTTCTGCTGACAGTACAAACAACAACCTGAAGTAAACAACACTAAAGATATAAAATATAACAAAAAAATTATCAGATTTTTTTAAAATAATAAAATTTGACTGACATCACATCATCTGGATTTAAGTTTCAAGTGAGTTTAAAAAATTTTAAATTTCAGGGTCAACTTTGACCTCATATTATTTTCTGCTAACTTCAAAAGTAGGTCAACAGCAGTCACAAACAACAACATGTTTCCTATCATTGCAAGTCCCGTCGTCTGACTCCAAGGTCATCAATAACTCTTGAAGAATGACCTTCATTCGTCCTTGGAAGTTTACGAGAACCTGACACCTACGTTTTGCTGCATCTGTTGATCACGTGTAACACTCGAAAAATCAAACCAGAGGCTCAAAATAGGACTTCATTCGTCTTGGAGAATCGAAAGACTTCACATCTACCATCTAGCGGTTGGTCATCCAGACGCTGGCAATGGCTGTCTTCAGCAACGTGATTTTACTTTGCACATTGATCCTCCATGGACCATTTCTGGAATTAACTTCCGGAATGAGTTCTCCGAAAGAATCAAAAACCGAAGACTGTGACTGTCAACGCACCGATTTATGCTTGGACCAACAAGTGTTTTGCAGCGAATTTTCTTGTCGGAACATCACCACCGTGGCCAAGATGCGCTGCGCCAGAGCACATTTCAAGACATTTCATGAACAGGTCGACCCATTGACCCATTTGCGAATCTCCTACAGTGATCTGAAACTGTTCCCGGAAGACACCTTCGAAGACTATCCGCTTCAGGTGCTCGTCTTCTATCGTTGCGGCATCACCGAGATACCTCATGGTCTCATCCGGCCGGTCAATGACACCCTCATCGAGCTAGAATTCAGCTTCAACGATGGACTGGGATCTTTAGGACAAAACGAGTTCAGCGAGTACAAGGGCCTGAAGAGACTGATGGTGTGGCATAATGGACTCGAAGAGGTGTCTTCGAAGGCCTTCAACGGTATGAGCAATCTGGACACACTTATGTTGACTTTTAACAGAATCAAAAGGTTCGAGGGACTGGAAGGCATCAAGCAGCTCCAGCATTTGTCTTTTTCCCAGAACCGTTTAAACTATGTCCCCAAAAATGCCTTCCGGAATCTGAGCAAACTGCAGTCCATCTACTTTAATAACAACGAATTGACCACTCTGGAAGAAGGAACTTTCGAGCCGCTGACATTCGGAAGAGTACACGTTGACTTGAATGGTAAGTACCGGAACAGTGTTTCCCAAACATTTGTCGGAAACTGCTGAACATTTTTAAAATTTATCATCATAAAAATTTCAGCCTTTCTCACATTTATTCTCATAAAAGATTGAAAATTCTGCAAATTTGTCATCGGTATTAACTTTTGGAAGTGTTACAAATTTGTCATCGGTATTAACTTTTGGAAGTGTTACAAATTTGTCTTCGGAAACTTTGCAAATAATACAACATTTAAAGGTTCCTCCAGACCTGGAAAACCTGGAATAGATAAAGACTTGAAAATGACCTGGAAAAGTCAGGGAAGAATGGTTTAGTTTGAAAATGTCAGGGAAAGTCAACGCAGTCATGGCGATCCAAAATTAATACTTCTACGAGGTTATTCAGAGTAGTTTTCAGAGTATAAATTTGCAAAAGTTTTACACATTTTCGGAGTACAAATTTCTAAATTTTCTACGGTTTCCGAGTACAAATTTGAAAAATTTTCCACGTTTTACGAAAAGTGTAAAAATTTTCAAAATTCTCCAGGTTTTCCGAGTACAAGTTTTCCACATTTTCCAAGGACAAAATTGCAAAATTTTCCACGTTTTCTGGGTATAAATTAGCAAACTTTTCCAGTTTACCGAGTACAATTTAGCAAACATTTCCACATTTTTCGTGTACATATTTTCAAAATTCTCTAGGTTTTCCGAGCACAAATTTTTAACATTTTCCGAATACAAAATTTTCCCATTTTAATAAATGTTCACGCAATTTTTGTAAATTTTAAAAAAAAATCTACGTTAATTTTCACAATTTTCACAAAGTTAGGAAATTTAAAAAAATATTTTCAAGCGTCAATTTTGGAAAATATGTCAAGTTTTCACGTTGTCATATTGGTCAGGGAATTTTTTTTAAACCCTGGAAAAGTCTGGGAAGTTGAAAATAAAATTTTAATTGAATTTCTTTTCAGAAAATCCTCTAAACTGCACTTGTTCCTTAAAATGGCTTCAAGATTGGTCTAAAAAACATGAGGTCGTCGACGCGATTTGCATGCCCGAAAAAATACCCTTGGAGGAGATGACCATCAACTCCTGTACTTCGAGCGGTCAAGCGACCGGAAGTAACGTGACAAAAATGCACGTCTTATTGTCGGTTCTAACTTACTTGTACGGTGTACTTCAAAGTTATTTGATGCCAAATAATATCCAATAAAAACAAATTACATTTATATCGATTCGAATGCAATTTTGAGCTTGGAATAGTTTTAAAATGTTTTAAAATTATTGATATACGGAACATTTTTTCCACGGTTTTAAATTTATAGAGAAAATCTCGGGATGTTTTAAAATTTACGCAAAATTGTAAATTAAATAATATTTATTAAAAGTTAAACGCAAGTTGTTGTTTTTTCCAATAATTTCAAATTTACGGAGACTTTTTTTTAAAAATTAATACGTCTATTTTATGTACGTTAAATTTATAGAGGGAAATTTTTTCAAATGTACAGAGAAAAAATGCTTTGTTTTAAAAAAAATTGTATAGGTTTAAAGGAAAAAAACCCACTTGGAATTGTTGTATTTTTAAGGTGGATAATTTTACCAAATTAATAAATGAAAACGTGGACAATTTTAAAAAATAGTAAATTTCATACGTTTTTAATTTTTAGCAATTTTTTTTTTTAAATTTTGCTTATATTGTAAAATCGAGTTATAAATTTTGACATTTTCTTTAATATATACGTATTTATAAAGTGTCATTTTTATTCTTTAAAAATTGATTGATAAAAAGTAGTTAAAAATGAGTTCGTGTTTTGCAGTAAAATTGCAAACTTTTTTTACAATTATTTCTTTCCAAAGTTCTTTCTGAAATGCGGATAAAAATGCAGTTATTATACAATTTTGTACGCTACATTAGTATTTAATTAAGTTAAATTGCTCATTTTTTTTGCAATTCCACACATTTCCATAAATGCGGATTTATGTTTTAAATGCTGTATGCTTTATTTACAGTAGCCTACATGTGCACAATATTATATCTACAGGGTCCCCTTAATTCCAGGATTAAAAAGAAATCCCCTGAACAATGACAATTTCAAAAATGTACATATTTGGCCTAATCGACAAAGGAGAATATTTTGCAAAATTTACTAACGACAAATTTGAAAATTACCAAAAAAAGGCAAAAAATTTACAAAAAAAAAATCGTGAGAATATTTTTTAAATTTGACAATTTTATACATGCAGTATACTCGGAAAACCATGGAAATCTTGTCATTTTGTCCTCGGAGGTTTGAAAAACGTGGAAAATTTGGCAAAATTGAACTCTGGAAACGTGGAAAATTTTGCAAATTTGAACTGGGAAAATAGGATCGCAGCAACATAACGTTATATATACGTTGAATTTCCCTAACTTTTTCAAAATAAGCCATTCTTCCCTGACTTTTCTAAGTTTTCCAGGTCTGGCGGAATTCTGGATAAGCACGTACATAGAAACCAGTCATTATTCCTTGACTTTACCACACTTTTTTAACTTCACTGCTGGTATAGGTCTAGTGAGACCATGACTAATTAATAATTAGCATTTTCAATATTTAGTCCTAATTAACGAGTTAGGCCTACGTGTAATTTTATTTCAATTATTTTCTTCATTCCCGAATGACGTCCTAAAAATACAGAATATAAGAATTGAAAATCATAAATCAAAAAATTAAAAATAATAAACTAAAACGTAATTAATTTAATTAAATTACCTTAGGCTCCGGACACAAAAACCTGGAAATAAATAAGAAAATTAACGAATCCAGCTTCAAAATGGTAATAAAATTGTTAAATTTCAGTGAACTCGGGCTAAACTTGATAATATTTGCTTTATTGTGTTAAATTGTTGTAGATCTAAAATTCGGTGACACCAGGATGTAGGGATTTTGTCGTGATGGGTTAGAAGGCAGTGGCGACGCTTACGAGAAAATTCCTATTGAACAACAAAACGTACTATTTATGAAAATTTCCTCTGAAATATTGACGTCGTGACAATAAATTATTATTTTTAAGATTAGTTTTTAAGTGCGCGTATCAAGTTTAACAAATGTAATTCCTGAAAAATAATTATTTTTTTAATTAAAATACTTACATTATTGAAGTAGGGATTTATTCCGGATGTTTCGTAGCATAGTTTGCATCGAAGCAAATAAACTTTATTAATGTGTTAATAAAGTATAACCTATTAAAATTTATAAAATGTTAAAGATTACTTGGGATTAATCGGAGAGGAATTAGACATTAAAAAATCATTGTCTGCAGAGACCTTCATCAACAATTATTTTAATTAATACGATGCTCCGAATGCTTCTGGTATTCATAATTTAATTTGAAAAGGTGCACGTATAGACTGTAGATAAGTTCGTTTCTCTAACATACAGAGGAAACTGAAACTTGGTTTCCGGATACACTATACGTTAACTGAGTTTCCAGTTTCGTTAGTTTTCTCGAATTGATGCCAAGCTGGACACCCCATTTAGATGGCGGTTATTATTTCTTTTTTTGTTAACATGTTCAACTAGGCTTATAAATGTGCATTTTTCTCTTGTCAGGGTGTAAACCTTACAAAATAAAATGGATGACACACTACAACACTAGGCCAGCTATTGCAGTCATCACTTTCTTCGTAATAAACTTTAAAAACGCAGTTTATGATTACGTTTTTAGCATTCTCAGTGTCGGAAACAGGAAGTAGCTCGTAGATTATGTATTTACACTTTATGTATATGTTACACTTTACAAAGATGATTATAGGGGTAATCAACATGCTTCGGTACGCATTCGTACCGTGCGTATTTTCGTACTTTTCGTACCGTTTTCTAGGCGGT